>NDGM011107728.1:0-11085 GCA_002564305.1 Octomys mimax | reverse complement strand
GAAGGATCTACAGGGTGTTCAGGGTCTCACTACTAGATCAGATTCATAGTGATCCACCTGTTTTCAGCCTCCCCAGCACTGGCATTACAGGCATGTGCCACCATACCAGGTCTCAGTGGCTGGCTCAGTGCGCCCGGGGGTGGGGGTGGGGGTGGGGGTGGGGCTGGCAGGGCGGGGTGGCGCTAGTGAGGTATGTGGTGGGGGATCGAAATGTGGTCTCTGCGCTTTCCTAAAGAAGCACTTAGCCCACTGAACTGTCTCACCGGCCCTGATTTATTAGTCGATTTTGAAGCTTCATAAATGATAAATATGACCATATAGAAATAAAGTAAAAGTAAAAGAGATAAATAAATTTTAAGTAACAAAAGAATTTCTAAAATTGTGTATATACTGTCATAATTTTATAAAATTATATGTTAGGTGCTTATAGTTACGCATGCATGTGTATCTGATTTATTTCACCTAATAGTATGGTCTCACGGTAAATCCGTTTTCCCACAAAGGACTCAAGTTTGCCCTTCTTTATGGCAGAATGGCACCATTGTGTACAGATACCACATTTTCTCTATCCTTTCTTCTGTTGATGGTCATAGAGGCTACCAGCAAAAACGGGCCTGGGCTAGGACTGGATCTGTGGTTTTTAAAAAGAGTTAAGGTGTGTAACAGAATATACCAGCTCCCCAAAATGAATGTAATCATTATGTACTGTAAATATATATTATGGATGCTATATAAATATATATGCTATATATATTGTTCTGGTTGGGCTTCTGGATATGAAGATTGCTATTTTTCAGCAATTTGGAAAAATACTTCAACACTGTTTCTTCAAACACTGTTTCTTTCCATGGCCTCTGCACTATTCTCATGCTGTTTTCTAGAATTCTTGTTGTACCATTCTGTCCTCAGATCGTTCAACCTTCTTAATTTTATATCTGGGACAAAATGTAAATGATTTATTTAAATTCTGTGGCAGTCTGTCAATTTGTCTTTTTGCTGTTTATTGTAAACAGCATGTAGTCTTTCTTCTCCCACCCATCTGGTAATGTTTGACCTTTTATTGAAAAACTTGATCCATAACATAATTTCCAATATGATATTTTATGGTTTAAATCTCTTAGTGCTATGTTTTTATCATATCTGTTTTCTTTTTTGTCTTTTTCAGGTTATGTGTCTGTGCTCTGTTTTTTGGGTTTGTTTTGTAGTTTCATGTTATCTTAAATGTAATATATATATATATATATATATATATATATATAGTTTTAATAATCATTTTGGTGGGTTACCCTGGAGATAACAGCATCTTAATTTGGCAAGGCCTAATATTCCATGCTTTCACCTTTCATGAATAATGAAGGGCCAATGCCTGTCTACTACTGGCACATATTTTGTAAGTTTGGCCTCACAGGCATTATGTTTTTTTCACAGCCATTTTTAGTTTGTTTTGTGTGGTGCTAGCAGTATACCTGAAATGGGATAATTCGTAATAAACAGAAGTTGGCTCATTGGTCTGGAGGCTGGGAATCTTAAGGGGCTGGTGTCTAGAAGGACAAAGAGAGAGCAACTGATTGAATTTGAGATCACAGTCCTTTTATAATTAACCTTCATCCACATGAGGGTGTAACCTTCAACACTTGATCACCTCCTCTTGGGCCTCTGCTCCCACCACTATTGCACTGGGGATTGAATTTCTACTGTATGCTTGAAGGGCATATTCAAACTAGTATAGTCTGTATAATAACTATTCATTGAGTAGCCAGTATAATCATCCTCCTGCTAGTCTTCATTTCTTCTGTCTTTCTGGAGTCAGTCTGCATTCTAGAGTCTTTCTCCTGAAAAAATAACCTGTGGCGTACTTCTTCTGTGGTTATTCTGCTTATGTCAGGTTGTTTTAGTTTGTACTCTTCTGGAAAAGCTTTTATTTCAGCTTTGTTTTTGAAAGGTAATTACACTGGCATAGAATTTTAGGTAAGTTGTATTATATAGTAATTTTATACAGTAATTGCATGTTAGCAATAACTTCCTTTGAACATTCAGGAAACATTGTCTCAGTCTTTTGGCTTCCCTGGCTTTGTTGAGAAGTCGGCTAGTGGTCTAATACTTTCTCTCTTAGAGGTGATCTATCTGGTCTTTTTCTGATGCACTCCCCAGTACCTAGGTATGTATGTGTATATGGTTGGTGTTTTTTCATTCAATGTGGCTTAATGTCTCATAATTTGGGGGAAATTTCCAGGCATTATATTTTAGAAACTGCTTCTGTTCTTTTTCTCTGTCCTTCTGGAACTCTGTAATAGCCTCTTGTTCAAGGTAGTGTAGTATTACATTTTCATATTTTGATGATTTCTTTACAGTAGCATTTCTTTCTCTGAAATTTGATATTTTTAGGTAAGTGATGGTATAGTGAGCTCTTTATACACACACATACACAATCACAATCACAATCACAATCATTTGTCTGTATCCTGAGGAACACTGAGCATTAGATAGTCTTCTGATTTTGCCATGAAGATCATTTTCTGATTTATCTATTTTCACAAAATGGCCTAGTAATTGTTATCTAAACTCTAAGCTAGCTTTCATAATTTTTTTTGGATATACAATGGAGAGTATGCAAATAGACCAGAACTAGAAGAAGTAAAGAATACACAGATCTGTTTGGACGATAGAAGTAGTTGTTTTGAGATTGCCCTTTAGAAAAATTTTTTGATAAGTTTTGAAAAAAATTGCTCAGTTAAATAATTTCATTTTGTTAATGTAGACCTTCAATATTGACGTCCGACAATTACATTGGGCAGAATATATAGAAAATTATTGCATGGGAACTAAGAAATATGTTTTGAATGAAGAAATGTCTGGCCTACCTGCAGCTAGAAAACATTTGAACAAGTAAGTTTTACATGAGTTTGAGTAAGTATGTATTGTGTTCCTTAAAAAGTATTACATAGATGTTTCTGGTGAGCTGCTGTATTATTAATCTATTATATTTAGGAAAATGCTTGCTTTTGGGTTCGCCCTATGGCTGTATTGATTTAGCTTAAGCTTGTGCAGGCTTACTGTCTGTCCATATTTCTTAGCATGAAGTAAATAAGGTCAGATTGAGATTTAAATATCACTATTGACTTCTCATATTGCTGTTGAAAGAGTAAAAATATTGCTAAGAAAAAACCCTATTTTTTATTTTTTTATATTTATTTTTGCAGTACCGGGAATCAAACTCAGGACATTGCGCTTGTGAGGCAAGAGCTTATGCTGCTGAGCTATCTCCCCAGCAAAACCTTGTTTTTTAAGCTAGACATTATTTACTTATAGATTTTTGTTTTGTTTTGTTTTGCCTTAGTCAAGTAATCCTTGAAAGAAAAGATGTAACAAACATCATTTGATACAGAATTTTCTCTTTGTAAAGTAGAGCTAGAATTTTCTTTCTTTGTAAAAGTAGTAAATGCAGATCTTAGAAAAAACTCAAAAATAGTACAGTTAAAGTTACTAGTAATCTATCATTTATCCAGTTCAATAGATGAAGAAAAAAATGAGCTGTAAGAATGTTGTGTTTGCCTGCAGATACTGTATTAATTGGCAAAGCAAACAAGAGTATTTAACTTTTGATTCTCTATTCAAAACTTGGCCCATACCATTGTTCCTATAAGGATGCCCTGTCTTGGACTGCATGCTAAAATTAATGGAGTTGTGTGACATTATTATTTAGTACCATGTTTTACTCTAAACTAGAACTTGTTGGTTGGGCTTTGATCATATGAATTCACTTATTTGATAAGTTGCAAACAACTAAAAACATCAGAAATGTTTACAGTACTTGGTATTGTGATACACATAATGAACAGACCCTTTTAATTTATAATGGCATCTCAGTTCATGATCTTAATCCACAATTCTGGTTGCAAACTGAATTGGACAAGAACTGAATCAAGGGGCCAGCCAGATAGCTCAGCAGACTAAAGCGTCTGCCTAAGCAGACGCGGGACCTGGGGTTCAATTCCCAGCATGCCATGCCGGCCTCAACCCCAGGGCGCACTGAGATGGTGATTGAGACTGGGCGAGTTGGCTCACGCCTGTAGTCCCAGTGCTTGGGGGGCTGAAAATAGGAGAATCATTGCGAGTCCAATCTGTGGAGTGAGAACTTGTAAACCCTGTATTAAAATTAAAAACATAAAAATAAAAGAACTGAATCAAATTTAGTGGTTAGAGTCAATGTTGACCTTATGGAGAATTTGATTTGCTTCTCATCCAAATTGCTTGGGAACCAGAATTGTGGGAAGAATTACATTTGTGAGCCGAGGCACCACTGTAGTGGGAAGTGCAAGGCATGTGTATGTTGTATCTACAGTATTCTTAATGCCTCCTCCATTACTGAGCAGATAAGAATGCTGAATAGTATGTATTGAATGGGTAAATTTATAATCCAGAAAGACTGTTCTGCAAGCACTTTGCTGGATTCCTGGTTAAAATACAGGTAGAGGTAGTACATTGTTTGTTGTGACACTGTCCAGGGTATACAGTCAGGTTAATTTGAATTTTGCTTACTCTTAGTTTTAGAACCTTTAGTTTTTAAATGTTTCAGGTTAATATAAATTTGACCTATAATTTAGTTTATAAACATTAATTAGCTGCCATCCAGAAATACTTCATTCTAAAAAACATTGTCTAGCGTGTCTCTTGATTTGCTTTTCAGGTTGCGGAATATACGTTATGGTTTCAATACTATACTTGTGATCCTGATCTGGCGCATTTTTATTGCGAGGTCACAAATGGCAAGAAACATCTGGTACTTTGTGGTTAGTCTGTGTTACAAGTTTCTGTCGTACTTCAGAGCATCAAGCACTATGAGATACTGAAGACCCAAGAATTTTGCATTAGCACGTCTATGCATTTGGTGGTCTAAATGCACAGAATGTAAAACGTACTTATGTCATCTCATCTTTTGTAAAGACATTAAACCATCTTAGTCAGTGTGTAGAGTAAAACATGGTACATTTTACGTAACATTTCAATGTTTATGCTCATAAATCCTAGTGAACACACTGTTGTATGCCAGCTCAAAGCTGTCTACGAGAGTCACCAATGCTATGATTTACCATTTTCATCCATGGAAAGAAAGGGGTAGGACAAAGGCAAGACTAGGGAAGTAGAAACATTGACCAGTATAACTGTGCAATTCTGGAACATATTAATTAAAAATGCCTTAACATATCATTCTGATTCAGTGCAATGGAAAGAATTTATTTGGACAGAGTATTAGTTAAGTTGGTAGATACTTGATTCTTAAATGTTTGATTTTTTCCATCAGTTTTAATGGGTTTTAGTTTTATTAAAACTATAGCCAAACTATTTTTACTTCATTCTGTAAGTTATTGAGTGATATCAAACATGAAAAATACATGCTCATTTTTCTTTTTCTGATTAAATGCCTGGTACATATCATTTTTCTGTAAGTATAATCAGTTGTTTTTATAATCAGAAGGCCATATATTAAAGACCCTGCTGGATTTAAGCAGGTTTGAAAATCCATATCAATAAAACTGTTAGCATAAAAAAGAATAGGACTAAACTTTTCTTGTCCAAATTTTGACCAAATAAAAATCCTATAGATTCTGTTCATGTTTTGAAAGAAGAAATTTTTTGAGACTTTTGCTCTCTATTCCCTTTATAAATCTTGTTTTAGGATTTTAAAAAGGCTCATACTGTCTTTCAAATGAAATCTGAAAGTGCATTATTATGGAAGAATGTATGTGCAGCTAATAACATCAAGAAAATGGTCTCGTGTGTAAACACATACTAATTTTGACATTGAAAATTGAATTCCTTCAAGAAAATATAATACATGATATGTATAAAATTAAATAAAGGACTTTATTTACATAACACATAAAGTAGCAAACTGTTGAATGAGTTTGAAGATACTACTTTTCTTTCTGCATGGGTTTTTAGCTTTAGAAAGAAATGCATTATAGAAATGTTATAGCAAGAAAATTGCATATTTTAATGAAACATTATAATTCCCTCTAAAAATAAATAATGGTTTACTGTTTTAACATAAGTCTGGTTTAACAGGTCATTCAGCATACCACTGTTCTAATTAAGCTGAAGTTGTACTATGTATCATCAGCTATGTAGCTTGAATATGTTTAAAGAGGTAAATTCACAATACAAAAAGTTATATGTAACTTTCCATCCTAATTTGCTTTGTTAGTTTAAGTGCCATGTATAAGAAGTTTATTTTGCTACTGTGGACAAACTAAATGTAAAGGAAATCACCTTCTTACATGCAGGTGTATAATCTTGAAAAGGAAAAATGCTTCCATGTTGAAGCTAGATTTTCTGTAGTAAAAATTTTAAACATTATTTTAAAGGAAATAGTTATGTAAATACGTATATATTCTTTGGAATAATACTAACGTCTCTGGTTTAGGACCACACCTTGTATGAGGTGTGAGAGGCCATGAGAGTGTGTCAAAGTGGGATACATGATGGAGCCTTTAACTTAAGGTGGCCCGGCTCATGCATGGTGAGCGCTCTCCCAGTATATGTCCATAATGTGTTGAAAACATGCTGACATTTTATGATTTTTATACTCATGCCAAATACCTAGAATCAGATGAATTTGTGTTCTACAAAAGCATTGGGGCAGAGCAGTGCAGGCCTGTGAAGTGCAGACAAGAGCCTGCTTTCCCAGCATTCTTAGAATTCAAAGAAATGGTAACTGGTCGGGCGCCGAGGCGCCTGTATTAATTTTGTGTGTTTAGAATTCTGTTGTGAAAGATAAAGAATAAATTAAGTTCTAAAATTAGTATAATAAGTGTGTAGATTGATAATCTGTACCAGCTAGATTTTTGGATTTAAGTCAAATTTTAAGATTTTGGAAATCCATTGTTTATGTCATTTGCTAGACAATGTTTAGAGCTCTCCACAAATTCATTCTTTTACTCCACAATTCATTCTTTTACTGGACCACCTATAAAATAAATTTATTTCATTTAACTGATTTGATAAAACTGTATTCTAAAACATTGGGGTAACCTCCCCCCATACCCCACATGGACTCTTATTAGTTCTGGTATATGTATTTATACATTGCGATGTCATTGTGACCATATTAAAATTTACTTCAGAACACTGACGGCCTAAATCTCAGTGCAGAAGAGAAGGCACTGGTTTTGGGATTGATTTTTTCTTTTATTTTTTGACTTCAAGATCTGTAGAATATTCTTTGAATCTGTGTAATAATGCCTACAAGCAGGGAAGGAACAGGTATCATTTTCCCCTTTCTTTGTGTCTGCAGGAACTTATTTCAGATTTTTAAAGTTTTTAAATGCAAACTAATATTCTTTTATAAGCAGTAAGTGGAAGCATTATTGGGTGCCTTTGTAAACCAAAAAGTAATAAATCAATCCTTATATTTCCATTATAGTATTTATTTTTTTATGTTATGAAATTTGTCCATGAGATAATGTGGTTAGAATCATGGGAAGCAGTCTTTAATCTTGCGTCTTTAGATGTCTTCATTCATTCTCTTATCCTACCTTTTTAAAGTTTGGGTTGTTCACAGCATTTTAGTAAAAGCGTACAGACAAAGTAAACACTTTTTTGAATGAGATTATCTTTAATATGGTGGTACTTTTATTAGTGTTCATCTCTGCTCTCCTTGAGATTCCTCAGCCAATCATCCTTGTCAGTTAAGTATAATTGTGCAAAACTGTTAATTGCTTTGACTTTTTTCCTTACAGAGATATGAATAACCCTGTTTGATATGCCCCTCTATAAATTGATGACTAAAATGCATGTACCTAGGAAAAATCAAAGTGGTGTGGATTTAATGTCTTTACTGTGGGCCTTAGTTCAGAGGAGTAAGGCTGTATTTGTTTTGTGTTTGGCTAGAGATAAGACCTGTAATTTTATATGTAAAGGAGAAAGCTAATCAAGACATTTCTAAATTCACATAAGCATTCCTAGTTATTCTCTTTAAAATATATTTTTTTCTAGACATTCAACTTAGTTTTCATGTTAAAATTCCCTGAGATTAAATTAGGTGTCTTCTGAGGGCTGGCCAAATAGCTCAGTGGATTAAAGTGCCTGTGAGCAGGCACAAAGCCTGGGGCTTTGATCCCTGGGCCTGCCTTTCCTGCCCTGGCCCCAGGGCACACTGAGGCGGGCAGATTGAGACTGGGCAAGGTGGTGTGCGCCTGTAATCTCAGCTCTTGGGCAGCTGTAAACAGGTGGATCACTAGAGTCTGATCTAATAGTAAAACCCTGAACACCCTGTAGACCCTTCCCTCAAAATATAAATAATAAATAAACAATCTTTCAGAGGTGGCTTGGTGGTGGAATTACTTTATTGTCTTCTGTTGAATAGAAAACAATTTTTTTTCTCTGTGTGTAAGTCTTTAAAGCAAGGGAAACTAGAAAGTGTTGGATTGAACCATATAAAAATGCCAGTATGTCTTTGACATATTAAGATAATATATGACTCAACCAAGTGTTATATAACTGTCTAAAAAACAAGCACTTGTACATAAGCATACAGGTAAATATTAGTTCTATTTCATGTAATGATCCAGGGAGATTATTTATTTCATCAGTAAAAGCCTTGTTGTACCTTTTACTTGTTAAACAGTAGTTAACATTTATGGAGTGTGTGTTCCATGCCAGGCATTACTCTAAACATTTTACATGTGATCTATTTATGCCCTACAACAGCCTTCTGTTGAAGGCTGGTCCTCCATATATATATCCATGGGTTCAAGCAACAACGGACTGAAAATTTTCGAAGTAAAATGCATTTGTACTGAGCACATAAGACTTTTTCTTTGTCATTATTGCCTAAATAATACATACAATTGTAGTCTTGCATCATTTAACAGTATGTATGGAGAAACATATCCTTAAGTGATTTTGTATGAGCATGAGTGTTAGCTTAGACAAACCGCACCATTTATTATATGCTAAGTCCCTAAGATACATATTGTGGTATATCATCGGCTGAAACATTGTTGTATATATTTGACTGAATTATTATGTGGTACGTGACTATTTAGGTAGCATTTACATCATGTTAAGTATTGTAAGTATTGAGAGGATTTGAAATAGGCTGATGCGTAAAGTTACATGCAGGTACTACATCGTTTTATATAATGGGCTTGAAGATTTGAAGATTTTGGTATACGTGGGGGGCTACAACTAATTGACTATAGGAAGACATGTTTCTGGACTATCCTTTTCATTTCTAAAACTCAGCATTCATCTAATCAAACGAATACTGAGTGTCTGTGATGGCTTGGGCATTACATTTTTTTTTTAATGTATTTATTTGTGTGTGTGTGTGTGTGCGCGCGCGCAGCCAGCTCAGCCCATCGGGGGCGAGGCTGGCTGGCATGTGGTGCTGGGGGATTGAACCGTGGTCCCTGTGCTTTGCTAAGCTTGATCTAAGTAGATGCTTTAGACCACTGAGCCATCTCACCAGCCTCTGGGCATTACATTTTATATTACAATTATCTTTATTATCACCAAACTAAGCTCAGTGACCCAGACCTAAATATAACCCATTGCCTTCCCTTAAGGATTTTTCAGGAAAGAGCTTATAGTGAGTAACATAGGTCATTGGAGTTGTGGCTTTCTGTCTTACCCAAGGAATGGAGACATCCCCACGCTGGAAGAGTATGCAGAGGCTGAGGAGTGTGGAGGAGTGAGGGGGAAGGACGCCCCGGGGAAGCAGCTTGGCCCGCTGAGGGACTTTGCGTGCCCTCACAGTTCATGTGCAGCATGCTGGGGGTGCCCATCATGAAGCTTTCCCTAGCCAGAGCACACCCAGCCAAGTACAAATAGCTTGATGCGTGTGTGCTTTAATGAAGGACGTGACGTCTTTTATAAATGAAATAAATTCAAGAGAAAAGAAAAACTAGTATAATGTCACTAAGTCTTTGAGAACACAAACTACAGTGTTGTAACAAGTGTTTGTTTTTTCATTTTTCTATGATTCTGAAATTGTGATCTTCAGACGAGCAGGGTCATGTCATGGCAACTCAAAAATCTATGTCTTGAGTACCACCTGAGACCTACTGGGTCAGAAACTCCTGAGGTGGGCCCCCAACTCTGCTTTAATGTGACTCATGCACATAAAGCAGGAGACACTCTGGTCTAGAGTGAGTCATTGAGGCTCCCCGACAGAATCCACAGAATGTGTATCCTGGAGTGTGGGGAGAAGCTCGGGACAGCACCGCTTGAGACTAAAAGGGTCATGTACACCATACGTCAGCCAGCAAGCATAGTACCAAAATATGCAGTAAGTGCTGTGCAGTAGTGATAGCATCTGTTGCTAATTTCCTGACCTGACATCAGTGCCATCACTGACCCTTATATAAGTTCTTTTCTTTCATTTATCCACCAGCTACCTCAAGACATTAAAAGTTGTAAAGAGAGAGAATGTCAGTGTAAAGGAGGAAAGACTTATCAGCTATGCTTATTTTTTTTAAGCTCACATTCTTCACAGAGCTTAGCTGAATCTGCTCCAGCTAAAAATGGCATCTCTCTCTGAATGATGGAGATTATGTTGCAGCCTACAACTCGCGCAGAGTTTATTCTGGTTTATTCCAGCTAATACCCATACCAGGGTCCTAATCAAAATTATGTGGGGAGCTTTCTTTTGTTTGTTTGTGTTTGTTTTTGAGGCAGAATCTTGCTCTGTAGCCCAGAGTGAACTCAAAATTCTCCTGCCTCGGCTTCCTCAGTCCTGCTGGGATACCAGCTGTGTGCCACCATACCTCGCTCCAGTTTAACTTTTTAAATATACAAGTTCCCCAGACAAACTCCAGAGTTTCTGATTAATTGGGGCCAGGAACTGACTTTTAAAAATTATGTCCCAGTGCTTCTGATGATGCAGGTTTGACTTCCCCTGCCCTGAGCAGCAGTATCATTTCAGGAGTCTGGGGAAGTCAGGCATTTGTATTTATAACAAGGTTGTAGGTGATTTGATGTTCTCAGGAAGAGAACCACCTAAACTTTTTCAAGAAGTGTCTTTTTCAAGGAGTTTTTTTTGCTATTCTTGGAGAAACGATTCCATCATTTTTTTCCCAAATT
>NDGM011107722.1:0-11437 GCA_002564305.1 Octomys mimax | reverse complement strand
AAACCTGGCCACATCACTGCCACTCAAGGGCTGCATGGCTTCCTCTGAGAGCAAGCCTGCCTGCCCACCAGCCCCACACCTGAGTGTCCCTCTAGCCACCGCCTCCTTACTGATCCTCGCATACTCCTTCTCCCAGGAAGCTTCTGTGTGTGTCAAATGTCCTTGCCTTCCGCCTTTCTTCCACATCTCAGCTCAAGGCCAACTCTTCAAGAAGTCTCTGCCAGGCCTCCCTGAGAAGGCCTTGTCCAGGATCAGCACCCCAGAAGCTTGTGGCCAGGTCTGACTCTTCTCCCACAAGGAGGGTCAGCCCACTGAGTGGGGACCTCACCTGTCTTCCTCACTTGTTCTAATTGCCAGCACCTTGGGCGCAGCACCTGGCACCTAGTGGGGGTGTGCTCCATGAACATCTTTGCCTAAGCGATTACAAAGAAAATCTCGGTAGTGGAGGAATGTACAAAGTGACAAGAAAGCAAGTAAGAAGAGAGCTTCGCTTGTGAGGTGGGGAGGAGTGGCGGGACAGCGACAAAGCATACTTGTAGCTCTGGGGACCAGCCTGACTGCTGGGTGAGGGGCGCTTGGATGCCAGCTGCCCTTACAGTAGAGGGGGCTTCGGATCAGGAGGTTCTGCCGAAAGACAATCATGGTGGCTCAGATAGAAGACTGCCAGCTCTCCCTGGGGCCGGAGACTGACTGGTGCAGCCTGCGGCCACTGAACTAACCCAAGGTGTCACCAGCTCTTGGGAACTCTGGAACTTGGTGAGGGGCTGGGACAGAGTTGTCTCCTCACCTCCCAGCACCTTGCAGGCTCTGGCAGGAGAAAGTCCCTTTGGGACCTCCATTGGGGATTTTCCCCTCTGTGCAGGGGGCATGCAGCATGGGCCGGAAGCCAGGTCACTGTTCTCCTATATAGGCGCAAATACTGAGAAAACATCAGCTCAGTGAACCAGGTCCCTGAGGAAACCGGGACGCCAGCTTCTGTCCAGCCCACATGTGCTGGCTTCACGAGCCTCCTCGGCAAGGTCGGTTATGGGACAGAGGAAGACAGCAAAGGAATTAGGAGGCTTCTGTCCCCCAGTTGTGCATGGTTTGGGACAAGGTGCTGCCCTTCTGGGGCCCAGGTTCCTTCCAGAAAGAGGACAGGGTAGATTGTGTCAGCCGAGTTCCCTTGGTGTTCTAGTGCAGCATCTAAATTTCTTTCTGGTGTATCTATGATTTCCATTCCATGTTGGTTTCCAAAAAAGCACCCAACTTATTGGTTACATACGGGACCTACAACACATCCTTTACCCTCACTTTTTCTTCCCTCAAACAAAGGCCTCTGGGCTCAGAGATGAGTGGAATCGGCAAGTTACTGCAGGGCTGGTCTTCAGCCTATCAGAGACTATTTTGAATGTCCTGGTGTCACAGAGGTGGTGACAAGGTCACTGGGCTATTCAGAAACATGTATATTTTTAGGAGCTTTTCAGAGAAGAGGCCTTGCTCTTGGCACTAGCTGGAGGCCCGGCGCTGCCGTCTTCTCAGTCCTGCATGAAGCCAGTGTGTGGAGATACCTCCCGTGCTCTGGCCTGGGACCAGCAGGACCACCCTTCCTCCTACCCCACCTTCCACTCACAGGTCCCACCCCATCTTCTCTCTCTTCTCTCCCTTGCTGCTGATGTTCTCGGTCTCTTGGTCTCATGGCGGGATACACAGACCAGTGCCTCCATTCTTCTCTGGGAGATGTTCTCCTAGGACAGGCCAAGGCAGCCACCTGGATGGTGTGCTCCACACTTGCTGATCTCCCTGCAGCCCCAGCTTCACCAAGAGGGCCTTCTCTGAGGGCTATGCCTTCTGCAGAACTACTGAGCAGCATCCTGAGGTTGAGGCAGGGCAGTCCTGAGCAGCTGATTTAGGAGCCAGGGTACACAGCCTGCTAGGTGCTCTTCCGGTCTGCTGTAGGGTGGAAGCCCAGGGCCGCCTCCTCTGCCTCTGACTTCCTGCACACACCATCTGGGGTGAATCTCAGTTTGGTCTTACTTTGGAGCTTGCTCTATGGGAAGGACAGAGAAGGGGTCCATCTCTGGGGCTCAGGGCAGCTGCGTGTGATCTCCACAAGCCCAGGGACAGGAGGCATCCTTCCTTGGTCCGCAGGCTTAGCACATGGCTTGAGCGATTGACCCCAGATGTGCCAGGTGGGAGAAGCAGGGCCTGAGTTCTTCTCTCCTGCTGCACATGGGGGTGGAGGTAGGGGGCAGAGGCCAAGGGACACCCAGACTCCCTTGGGCCACGTAAGCGTCTGAGCGGCTCCTGTTCTCTGCTGTCCCACACCAGGCTGTGGCTCTGGGTGCAGAGACAGGTGCAGCGCCAGTTCATCTGGAGTTTTGAGCCACTTCTTTGAGTTCTTCAAACTTACGGGCCTCCACCTCCCCTCTCTCTCCCTGCATACAATCCTCTCTGATGAAGCGAGACGCGCTGTCCACCTTTCCGCTTGGCCCTGACCATGGCTGCTACATCCTGATTCCTGAGGCAGCAACTTTCCTCAGCCGCAGCAGAAGCCCCTCCTCCTGGTCTTCTTTCTACCTCCCTGGCCACTCAGCCCCTCCACCAGCCTCCCCTCTGCTGGCTGCAGCCTCTCTGGTTTCCACCCTGCATGGGCACTTGGCAGTTACACCCACGAGCTTGCAACTCCTAATTTCACCTCCATTCTGGAGCGCTTTCTCGGTGGTCTTTCAATGCCAACTGTGAGCTCTGCGTCCCTACTCAGGCTATCAGCTCTGAGCAGACCACAAGCAGATTCCTCATGCCCGCAGCAACCAAAGCTGCATCTTCCTCCAGCTCCTCCACCTCAGGAAACGGGCCACTGTCCCTCTAACTGCTTAGGCCCCAAATCTCGATGTCTTCTTTCCCACCCTCCACATTCCAGTCCCTGGCAGGGCCCCCGACATTATCTACAAATGCCCCTGACAGCCAACGTACCCCTTAGAATTTGCGATCACCAGCCTTGTCAAAGCTACTACCCATCTCTTGTCTAAACGGATCCTAGGGCTCCAGGGTGGCCGCCCCGGAAGTGGACATGAAATCCATTCTGCAAACAGCAGCTGGGGCAGCCAGCAGCTCAGAAACACACACCTAAGCATGTAGACACATTATCCATGGGGCTCCTCACTGACCTCATGATAAAAGCCCAGGTCCCTGAGCTGGGTGATGGGACGGGCACCACGTGGCCTGATCCCATGTGGCCTTTCTGGTCACCACCTTCCTCTCCTGCACTTCTGCTCCAGCCCCATTGGCTCTCTAGCTCCTCCAACATGCTGGACAACTTGGTATCCTGGGACCTTCACTCATGCCAATCCCTCTGCCACGCCTGTTCCTCCAGTGAGTGCAGGGTGCTGGCTGGTTCCCAGCATTCGCCTCCAACCTCAGCATCCACCCTGGCCCCTCCCCCAAACCGCCCTTTGCTTCTCACCACTGTTCTTCGCACTGACTTTGATACGAGCCCCACGATTCCCCTGGGCCTAGCCAGTGTCCAGCGCACAGCGGACCCTCAATACATCCTTAGTGGACAATGGAAGGACGACTGGCCTGGAGACAGTCTGGACCTGTGGGATTATTGGGGGCTGAAGGATGGCGGCGGCAGAGGACACAAAGTAGAGAACCTGTGGGAGTTTAGGGAGGCAAAAGCACCTGGCTGAGCTGCAGTGTGGGCAGGGAGTGAGCAGGGAGCTCAGGGATGAGGGATGGGGACTGTCCCAGAGGTGGGAATGTGTACAGGGAGGGCGGCCACACACGAGCGCCTATGTGCTCTGGGACACAGTGGCTCAGCCACGAGGGGTATGGCTGGCACTGTCCCATGGCAGTGTGGGTCTGGGCCGAGGAAGACGTACAGAGCGGCGGGCACTGTGCACCCCTACAGAGGGCACAGAGAGCCCTGGTGGACAGAGAGAGAAGACAGCCAGCCGTGTGGACACCTGAGAATTTTCCAGGAGGAGGAACTGGTGACAGAAGCAGGGCAATTGGCAGGGGTACAGGAGGGCACCTAGCTGCAGAGCTTGGGGCCAGGAGTCGTCGGCAAGGCGACAGGAGCTATAAGGGTGCACTGTGACTAGCACGTCCACTCTGTTCCACAGCTGTCCCTGCACACCTGCAGGACGGTGTCCTCCTGGCCGAAGTTTCGTCAGCGTGCACCAGTAGTCACATAACAGAGGCACAAGCAAGGCTGAGGGGGCTCTGCTTCTCACTGCGCCCCTTCCCACAGGTTGGATAGGATCAGAAGTCAGCTCCCAGAGAGGGGGTAGCTCTTGGGTCTACCTGACACCTCAGGCTTGGAGTCCGGCAGAGCAAACCCTCAGGATGCTCCTGGGGCTCTCTGGGGAAAGCCATGTCCTCAGCCAGGCCTGAGGGCCAGCACAGGCCCCACGTAATCCGGACACTCTGGGCCCAGGCCCCAGGAGGTGGTGTGCAGAGCTGTCCACTGGGACAAGGGATGGGATCGTATCTGGAAATGAGGTCTTTGTAGTGTGTACACAGAGGCAATCAGTGAAGACAAGTTCACAGTGGAGAGGGCGGGCTGTCGTCCGCTGACTGGTGTCCTTACCAGGAAGCACACACAGGCAGGAAGACAGCCGCACGGCAGTGGAGGCAGAGATGGAGATACGCTACAAAAACCAAGGCCAGACTGGGGTTGTCGGCAGCCGCCAGCAGATGTGCGAGGCTGGGGAGGAGTCTTCCTGTCAGCTGGGAAGAGAGGGTGGGCCTGCTGACACCTTGGCCACAGATGTGTAGCCTTCAGAACTGGACACTAACTGCATGGCAGGAAGTGAATGCCACGGCCCAGAGGCACAGGCAGTTGACATCACCCACTGGCAGCTGGCAGCCTCCTGCCTTCCAGCTCTGCCATAAGCTGCGTGGTGTGTTGTGGCTGGGAAACCACGAGTGCAGCCTGGACCTGCCCGAGTCCTTCTACGGTTGTCTGCCTGGCTTCCTGTCCTGACCACAGGCCTCAAGGACCCTCTCCCTGCAGGGCACCATTTGTCATGGCTGCAGGGAGGCTGTGTGGGGACTAGCGCCAAGGCAAGGGCTTGGCTCCTGGGGGACACTCTCCTGCCATGCAGCCCTAGCCCACCTCCTTCATTGCCACAAGTGTCTCTCAGGTCATGGTTATGTGCAGAGACTCACGTGGTAACCAGCTGGCATCTGCTGAGCCCTGCACTAGGTGGTTCTCAGTGAAGCTTAGGGTAGGCCTCTTCTCACTGGGGCTAGCTCCCCACGGCCAAACCCCCAGAGTGCTCCTAAAGGTGGTGGTGGGGAGAGCCTGAGACCTTGGGATTTTTTTTTTTTTTTAACCTGAAATTGAACTCAGGACCTTGTGCTTGTCTGGCAGGCACTCGTGCCGCTGAGCTAGCTCCTCGGTGGGCCTTGGGCTTTGACTATGGCTGTCATTCAAAGACATTCTCCAAGTCTAGACAAGTCATCCGCTGTCTTACCTTAAAATGTTTTTCTTATGCCATAAAACAAACCCTATTTGTTTTAGTAAAACCACATTTTGCATTTCTTAATAACTGAGTCGTTTATCCTCCATCCCTTCCTCCTCTGTGCCTGTGGATGATTCTGTTTGCCTGTTTCTGATCTTTTCTGCGTCACACAGCAGGCTCTGCTAGAGGCGGCTGCTAGACGGCCGGATGAGAAGGTGGTGGGGCAGCCCAGGAGAAGCTGGCATGGGCCCTCTCATCAGAAGCCCTGGGGGTATTGCCCTGGAAGAAACATCCTAGCCTCCTGGAGGCCGCTGTCACAGCTGGGCCAGCCTCTCTTTTGTCATAGGCTGCTCCACATCCGGTCAGCGTGGTCTCCCATCCCTAATGGGCAGAGGTAGGACAGCCCCAGCTACACAGCCTCCATCCTGTAGCAAGAGGGCTGGGCTCTACCAGAAACAGGGAGGTCACATCCTGCCTCTCTTCCTCACCACCTCCCTATACAAGGGCGGGCTCTCAGGTTTCCCAGACATCTCACCTCGAGCCAGGGGCCTCAGAGGTCAAGAACAACCTCCTTTCTGAGGCTGTGCTTCTGGGCCTGCGTAATGAGGCTCAAGCCCCCAATCCCTGCTTCCTCCTGAGATGAAAAGGTCCTGCCCAGGTGACCAGCAGCCCAGTGCAGCAAAGCTGCATCCACACCTCCACCCAATCCTCCCACCCAGGCAGGAGGCTCAGTTGCAAAAGAAGCAACTGAAATTGCCTAAGCAGCTTAGTGGGGCTCTGAGGAGACCAGCAGGGTGATGTGGGGAGGGGGGGACATGGGGGAATGGGGGGGGAATAGGAGGGGACAGGACTGCTGGAGCTCCTCGACCTGGCCTGGGGAGATCAGATGACTATGAGGAGAGAAAGAAAGTGGCACACAGCAGTTCCACTCACCCCTTCCAGGACAGAGGCCACTTAAAGTGTCCCTGTGCCCTTGAGTAGACTAGCGCCTGCCCCACCCCCTCCACCACACAGCTGCAGTTCTAGTGGCCTGGTTTGTTCTCTTCACAAACACAGGCACAGGCAAGACCGACCAAACAGACAGTACACCCACTCTCAGCCAAGCACTAAGTGACAGGTCCCAGGGGCCCTCTTCAGGGGGCCTCCAGGGTAACCTCTGTGCCTGTCTCCTTCCAGCCTGGAAGGGTCTGGTGCGAGTGGCCTGGAGTCAGGTCCTCGGGAAATCTGTTCTGGACCTGGACTTCTGGCAGACAGCACCTATGTCAGTTCCTACAGAGCATCGGCCAAAGGTGTCCGCCCTTTGCAGCTTCTCGCTCTTCCTGGGATACCTCTTCCCGCTTGGCCTCTGGGCTTTGGGTCCCACCAGAGGGTCACGTCCTCCAGGAAGCGGCCCTGACCACCAAACTGAATTAAGGAGCTCTTCCTTTGCAAGAATCTGGCGGGCATTCACTTTCATCATATATGAATTCAAGCAGCAAACGCATTCATGTCACAAAGGTGCTGCCACCTACTCTAAGCCACCCTGTGCTGGGGGGTGGGGTTGGAGGCTCTGGCGCATTTCTTCTGGGCCCCAAAGCTCAGTGGGGACTGGCAAAGGGTGAGGAAAGTCTCTAGGGTTGGAGGCGGTGCACTGCAGCCTGGGATCTATCCAGAAGGCTGAGTTTCCCCAGGGTGCCTCCTTCTCCAACTCCCCCTTGCACCGCTTCCCCCACCTGGGGGGGGGGGNCCCTGCCTGGATGGCCGCACCCCAGCTTAAGGTTTGGAGACATGGGCCGTGCTTTGCAGCCCCTCTGAGGAGCTGGGCGGGGCTGCGCAGACAAAAGCTGTACCCGGGACAAAAGCTTCGCCGCAGCACGCACGTGTACGCGCACGCGCGCTCGGTCCGCCGCACTTGGCCCGGGCCCCCCACTGGCCATTTGTCTGGCTCGCAGCCCCATTGTTTAAATCCAACGAAGGCGAAAATTCTTCTCCGCAAACATTGCCTCCTCCTCCACTCCCTCGGGAGCGGACAGGGGCAGGAACGCCCCCAGGCTTCAGAGGACGGGACAAAGAAGTGAGGGCGGGGTTCCTACAAGTCGCCGCTCTCTCGCGAGCCTCCTGCACCCGCCGTCCTGCCGCAGTCGAGGCCCCTGGGGACCCGCGCCGCCAGTGTTTCCACCGCAGGGCCCTGCATTGCGGTTGCGTGCCGGGCGGGGCGTGTACGTGTGTGTATGTGCACGCGCGCCGCTCGGCCGCCGCGCCCCACTTTGCTCCGCGCTGCAGCACCCTCGCCCCCACCCCTTCCCGCCGCTGCCGCTCTCCTGGGCTCGGCTTCCCTCCCTGGCTGCCCAGATGGGAACAGCCTGGTGGCGGTGGGGGCGAAGGGACCCTACTAGGAGCTGCGGCGATGCGGCGGTACGCGGGCAGGGAGGAGCTGCTGCACCGTCTGCCCTGACACAAGGGCACTGCCAGACCCAGGGCTGGGCAGGGCCCCGGGGACCCTGCCCTCCAGGGGCTGTCTCAGCTGTCCTTGGTGAAAGGCTGGGAACATGGGCCGTGGGTAGGAGCGTCCTTTGTATCCACTGAGCAGAAAAAGGACAGGCAACCCCACTTTCTGCTGTTCTCACCTCCCTTCCCTCTCATTTCTTGAAATGATGCCTGGCCAAGACCCCAGCGGAAGGGACCACAGAGTCCTGTTCTGCTCCGTAGAGCACCTGGGCCACTGCAGGCAGCTTCTAGGCCAGCAGACCGGCCCAGGCCAGTTCAGCACAGCACTAAGTTGGAGCTAGTGTCCTAACAGCGCCCTGCCAGTGGTAGAGCAGAGGCCATGCTGCTCAGCTGACCAGGCCTCGGCACCTGCCACGTAGCCCGTGTGTCCTGACCAGGGCCTGGGGATGCTAACTTCTACTTGGAGGAATACCAAGGCCCATAGTCCTGGGGAGGGGGGAGCTGGTGAGCAGGTGCCGAGTTTGGATGCAAGACCATTCCCAAGGGGCCTAGTATGCCTAAGACCTAGGAGTGTGCTGGTCACAAAGTAGTTAAGGCTCTTCTTCCACAGCATCCTTCCCTTTGGGTGACCTGCGGATGACCTGTGAATGCTGCCCGCGCTCTGGGCTCCAGAGGCCAGGGAGTATTTCCTAAGCTTCAGGGCACTGCCTGGGTGAGACTCTACTCAATGAAAACCTTCCGTGTCCAAGGCCCAAGCATCCTCTGTCCACCCTCAGGAGCGTGAGTGGGTCACCCAGAGAGATCCAGGCCTCTGCAGGGCTCCCTGCTCCTTTTCCCATTTGTTCTGCAAAACTGAAACCGGATTTCCTGAACGGACGGGAGCCCCCGGTCATCCTGCCCTTCTCTGTTACATACTGCAGCAGGTCACCACCACAGTTCTGCCTGGCTCCAGCCTTGGCCAGGCATACTGCCAAGGCTGGTACAGCGCTCCCAGCCAGCTGCTGCCAGGGTGCAGATGCCTGCTGACCCCAAACCACCTCTGGGAATAGCTCCTGACGTGCATCAGCCAGGGTGGCTGCCAGGCACCCTGTCATCACTGAACAGGGCCTGAGGGAGGTCAAAGTTTGCACACTGAGGGGTTCTGAAGAGCTGTCCCAGGTGTGACCCTGCAGCCAGCACAAGGGGATGGCAAGGGTAGGAAGACAAAAGGGGTACTGTGGGTGGGCAGGGTCAGCTGAGCCCAGGCCCAGACACGCCAGGGTCACACGGTCTCTGGCAAGGTATCTCTCTGAGGGTCACCTCTACACCCTGCCCTGACCTGGCAGTCATGGACTGCCACCCTCCCACACTGCCCTATTTGGAGGTCAGGCTGGGCTCACCAGGATGGGGGCCTCATGGGACCTGCCCTGGCCACAAGGGCAGCTTGGTGCTGCCTCTGGGACTTCCCCTTTTGCTCCCAGGAGGAAACATCCCTGGAGGGTGCAGCAGGTGCATCGACCTCTGCTTGGGGTCCATCCAGCGAGGGACCACTCAGCTTGTGGGGGCCCATTTAGCTGCTCAATTACCTCGGCAGGAGGCACAGCCACAGCCAAGCTCCCCAGGGAGAGCCTCAGACCCAGGGTGGGTCTGGCTGCCTGAGGACACACTCATGGGCCTGACAGTGAGGACCCAGCAGGTCCCCCCACCAGGGCCACAAACCCCCTTCCTGGGACCTGCCTTTCCTCTTGCACCGTGGGCACCAAGTGTCCTTTCAGGCGACCCGATCGCTGTTCTTACCATCCAACGACAGCCAGTCGTGCTGAGAGGAGGGGAGTGTGGGCAGGGCCCGGGCTTTGTACTCAAACACCACCGAGTTGGAGATGATCTGGTTGTTGAAGGCAACTTGTAGGGTCACAAGACCCGTGTCGTGGGCTGAAAGCAAAAGAGAGGAGTCAGAGCACTCTCTATCCCAGCCGTGCCTGCTCTTCTACCTGATGCCCCCTTCTGCAGACTCCTGTCCTGCAACCCCAGCTTGCCCTGGGATGGGGCAGGGACTGGGGCTCAGCACACTGGGCCACGCAAGGAAGTGGCCGACTGAATGGCGCCTGGCGGCCCCCCCGCCCCGGGCTGGTCCACTTCTCCCCCACCCCCACCTGAGGCGGGGTGAGGGATGCCCGCTCTGGGCTGTGTTTTGCTGTCTGCTTCACCCTTTCCTGCAAGTTTCTGCTGGCTCTCTACATGAGACACCCACAAGGTTTTCTGCCTCCTCGCTGGAAGCAAGAGCTCCGTGAGTTCTGGGTGCTGAGCTGGCCACACACCACCAGACGCTTTGGGAGGGCAGGGCTGCTGACTCCTCTGGTCCCTGCACGGGGCTCAGCGACATGGGATGCACTGGGCAAATGGATGAGGTGGTCTCCCTGCCTCAGCGCTGGGGTGCAGGCTGCTGCTCCACTGTGCTGTAACTATGCAGGGTGTGGCTGGCCGGTGGCCCCTGAAGATGGCTCACAGGACATGGTGGGCGTTCAAGTCTCCATTAGTGCTCTGTGTTCTCTGCATTGGCCTTCTGGGCCCGAGAGCCTCCCCAGGACCGATCTCTGGGAGGACGTGTGTGGTGTGCGTTACTGTCTGGGCTCTTGGCTTCCAGCGCATGAGAACGCTGCTCTGCTGTTCCTGAGATGGAGCCTGCAGAGTCCACTTCCAGAGGGAAAGCCACGTCAGGGACCCCCGGCCCCCATGCACACGGTGTATGTGGTAGGGAAGCGGTCATCTTCCCATTGTCCCAAGCCTGAGCCTGGGGGACATCATTGCCCAAGGCTGACCCACTGGTTTGCTCCTGTGCTTCCTGCCCTGGCAGCCTCTGCCAGCTCCAGCCAACAGCCCAGACCTGCAGGCTTCACGGCAGGGGGCAGGCACACAGGATCGCCCGCTGCGGAGCCCTGGCCTAGCCCAGAACCTCCTGTGGCTTTGGGAGCACTCCAGGCAGATCTCCAAGCTGGCGGTCACTTGCTTTCCCTGGAGATTTGCCTGGTTAACCAACAGGAAGGAAGGCTGTCAATGCGCCTTCCTGTGTGGCCCCAGGGGAGCTGGAGACTCTGGTGCCAGGTGTCCCTGCTCCAGGCCACTCTAAGGCCCCTCTTCTTTTCCAGGTGGTCTTGTACCCATGCTCTGCAGTGACGCTGGCTGGTAGCAACTTCCCCAGAAACAGCACAGCAACATCCCTGGCTCCGGGGCAGGCCCAGGACCACCCTTCTCCCTCCTTGCTCCTTCATCAGTCAGTGAGTACTGGCTCTGCCTGCTTCTGTCACCACGGCTGCCACTCTTGTCCAAGCCTCCTGCTGAAGGTGACACCAGCCTTGTGACACCTGTCCCCCCTGGAGAGGGCTGGAGACCATCTTGCAATACTCCTTCTGGAAAGCAATGGAAATAGGTGGCTGGAAGGAGCCCTCTTTCCTGTCATTACAGCAGCTGTCAGTCCTCTTGCCTTTTTTATTTATTTTTCTTTTTTGGTGGAACCGGGTATTGAACTCAGACCCCTGCACTTGCCAGGCAAGTGCTTATTCCACTGAGCCATCTCCCCAGCC
>NDGM011107693.1:0-18531 GCA_002564305.1 Octomys mimax | reverse complement strand
TTCCCTGGCAAGCGCAAGGGCCTGAGTTCAATCCCTGGTTCCACCAAAAAAAAAAAAAAAATCGATAAAATGCAGGTCTCCTGGCCCCTAGTCTGGTAGTTTTCCTCTCTGTCTTCAATCTCCAAGTCTGAGATGACGGGGGATTTAATAGAAAAATTCAGTTTGGGTGCAGAAGCTCCGCAGACTCTTTTTGATTGGCAGCTTCTCCATCTCAGTCTTTGGGAGGTTTGTCTTTGAAAACAACAACAACAAAATAAACAACAAAAACCAAAACCTGTTTTGGGATACTGAGAATGCTGGTGGGGCTGGGGTGGGGTGGGGGGTACACAAGGTGACCCGCCGAGCTGTGTGGCTGCCCTGGCTTTTGGTAACCAAGGTGCTGAAAGATCACCAAATGCTGAATTTCCTCCATGGCGACTACCACACACATGCAGGTCCTAAAACCTACACCAGCCGCTCACATATTTTAGCAAACGTCCTGGCTTTCCTCCACCACTAAAATGAAAGTGAAGGTGAAATCATTTGGGGGCCACTGGAGTAGAATTCTCACCCTTGATCGCTGCCTATAGATTTAAATGCCTCACCGGAGACCCAATTAAACACCAGTGAGATCCCAACCCACTGAAGGATCATATTTTTCCGGGCTTTTTCAACACTACCACTTCCCAGCAATTTAATGATGAGTTTAGGATATGACCTCTTCCCTGGGGCACCTCTCCCGCCTCTTCTATTTTATTTTACTTGGGATCTGGAATCTAGATGGTTCCAGTGTCTGGAAATACCACAGGCGCATTTTTCTAACCACGTCCCCAGTTCGATCTGCATGCTGCCTAGTTTTGTCAGGACACATAGTTGTCACTAAGGATGGCTTAGAGCAGTTTCCTTGTTGGGATGGCACTGATAATTCATGCTGATCCCGTGACACAATGCGAAGAAGCATTTAAGAGCCTGCGCCTCACACAGAGGTATTTGTAGAATGATTGAGCACAGGAGGGGCGCTTGGTGATGCCTCTTGCTCGTGCAGGCTGAGTCACTGGGGCAGATAGTGACCCTGCAATTGCTGCCTATGCCCAAGCATGACCCCCGGAGTTGTGTCATATGTCATGCAGAAGTGAGCATCGCTCTGCGGGTACTTCAACAGATTTTTCTGGGGTTAAACCGATGCCAGTGGCTTTTCTGACCTTGATTCCCAGAACCTGAACTTCAAGCATTCTCTTACCTAGGACTGGCTGGTCAGAAAACACTTCTCTTGTTTTCCTTTTCCATCTTCCCTTCCCAACTGCCCACCTCTGGATCCATCCCAGTCTCACAGGAGCATTGTGTTGGGCCTAAGCGGGGCATCCAGGCAGGGACTTTGTCCCGAGGGAGTGACCCAGGGGACCAAAGCAAGGAGCTCTGGGAGAAGCATGAAAAGGAAACAGAGCACTGCCATTTGTCCTGTGATGAACTCATGGCCAGCCTATGTGGTAGTGGTGGTGGTGGTGGTGGTGGTGTGTGTGTGTGTGTGTGGTAACCTTCTAGGCACCCACTTAGCCATCCATGAGAATGCTTGTTCAGAAACCAACTAGTTGCCATGGGGACATATATTAACACACCTATTTGAGTTGAAAATTTATTTTAAAAATATAAAAAATCTTTTATTTATTTATTTGGTACAGAGCTTCACTACACAGATCGGACTCATAGTGATCCTCCTGTCTCAGCCTCCCCAGTGCTGGGGTTACAGGCGTGCACCACTACACCCAGTTTTGGTGGTGAGCACAGTGTGCCCCATGTTCTGGGGCCAGCATGACATGTGGTATCAGGGGGATCGAACTTGGGTCCTTATGCTTGGTAGGCAGGTGCTTAGACCACTGAACTATCTCCCCAGCCCCTCCATTTTTGTTTGGCAGCCCCTCCAAAATTGTAGAAATCTGAAAAGAGGTGGAGTAGAGGTGAGAAAAATTAAAAGGACCCAAGGGAGAGAAGGTACCGCTGCCTGCATTGATGTGTCTGATGTTCCTATCTAGGATGAAAATACTCTCACTGCTCAGGTCTATTGGTTTTATGTAGTAGAGAACTCTGGAATTTAACTTTCTTTTTACCAAGTTTGTTTTAAAAGAATCAGGTTATAAGAACATATGTAGAAAGATCATGTGCTTGTTAAATTTTATTTTTAAGTACTTGGAAAGAGCATTTTGGCTAAGAAGTATTGATGTTACACATGCATTTAGCTGTGATGAGCTGGTACATATATTAAGCAGGGAATTCTCAAGTAGTTGGCAAGGAGTGCTGACCCCAGTAGGCCTAGCTCTCCACAAAAGTATTTTTGCGGGGATACTTTAAAAAAAAATGCCGCATAAGACAGGTCCACCCTCAAAGATTCTGAAGACACGCCCGACATACAGCCAGAGATCCTCCAGTTAGTGCCAACATCACACCCAGCTTGCTGTGTTCCGCTGCCTAATTTGCTACTCTGGCCTGCGCGGTTTCCTCATTAATCTGTCAGCAGAACGAGCTCTAATTTTGTATCTTGTAACCTGTTGCGTTGCACTGGATGGGAGAGAGATCTTGAAGATTTCCTGCCTAATTGCTGATCATCTTGCAGAATCTTCAAGCTGAGAGGAGGCCCGCCTCCTCTCTGTTACCGAGATGACTTCTGAGGCTGAGAGAAGCAGGTGAGCATCGGCCTGGGAGCTTGGCCCAGCCTGCCAGCCCGTGTGTCATGGTGGCTTCGGCTTCCGTGGGCAATGGGAGCATCTAGGCTGCGCAGGGCCATCGGTTTCTGAGGCGCAGCCCAGAGCTTCACCCGGAGCTGGCGCCTCTGGCTCTGCACCTCTTTCTCTAGCTGGTCCATTTTCTAGATGGAAGTGGCAGCGAAGGGGAGAAAGGGAATTATCTTTTATTATGGATCTGTTATTTAGTTTAGATCATCTTGCTGAATCTTCAAGATCCGCTCAAGTATTCACTGTAATCTGTTGTAGAAGTCAAGAAAACTCAGAGGGAGGTCCAAGCCTCCGCGCGTGCATGCGTGCGTGAGTGTGTGCATGTCTTGGGGAGGGGCGTGTAATCCGGTCCCTCCCAACTCCTCAGGGAGGTCGAACGCATCCAATAGCTTCCCCAGCTTGCCTTCTCTGCTCAGCGCTGGACCTTCGCGATGTTGGGTGACTTTCGGATCGGTGTTCTCCATCCTCCTGGTGGCCCCTCGCACATCTGTATCTACCAGGAAATTACAGACGAGAGCCCAGCAGTGGCCATAAGAGGCTTTTCACCCCTGAGGACACAGTTACTCACAAATGCCGTGTCCAACACGGTGACCTCAATGGTCCCCGTGGGGCACAGCACCCCTTCTCTTCCTGTCTGTCCCATAGGAGATACCCTCACTATGGCTGCTATGTTCCTTTTTTTGGGGGGGGCAGTAGTACTGATTGACTTTCCAATGCAACAGTACCCCAAACACCTCTGCAAGGAGCACGCCCCAAAATTCCTGTTTCATAAACACTTTTCCTTTCTTCTTGCCATTTAATCCTAATTGGACTAGCATCACAGAGCAGGGGCTTCAGATGGTGTAACTGCAGTCTTCCCCCCAACCCAGTTTTAGTATTGAATCTCACTAGCTTTTAGTTTAATTTCTTGTGGGTTCATTTTGGCTTTTTAGAATAGAAAGCAAAAGATTTGACTTCATTTTAATTCTGTGAACTAAATAAAAAAAAAAACTATTAAGCCTCTGGTGTTCAATCATAGCTTAGACAGACCCCTAGACTCTGGTGGAAAGCCTGGTCATATTTTAATGACCCCAAACACACAAGACTTTCATTCCTGGGGGATGCCCTCAAATTCTCTCCGAGCAGCCCCTTAACTCCCTTTCACCACATCGGAAACCAAGTTCTTTAAGCAGAAACTATAACCACGGTAAGCTATGTCACTTTGGTGATATATCTCCCAGAATATTATAAACTGGGTAGCTACATTTTTCATTGCCTGAGAGACGTCCACAGCCAGAGATCTAAGGACAGAAAGTTCATGTCTCTCTCCATTAAGGAATTTAATTCACATTTTACTCGGCCTCAGCCTTTGATTAATACTCTGGATACATCATGCAGCAGTCCTTAGGATTATGAAAAGTGATTTGTCTAATCTGTGTGTCAGTCTCCTTAGGGAACTACAGGGAAAAAAAAACAAAACAAAAAACCCTCCCAGACCGCCCTCTGTAGCTATTGATTTCACAGCATTTGCCTGGTGGTGCCTCTGCATTCCGGCCATGTCAAGTGGATGCGGAGCGATTTGATGCATGGAGTGTGGTGAGAGTGTTGTCACCGTCCACAGACCCAGTTCATCTGGAGGATTTCACGTTGCACATATCAACGCTGGAAGTGGGTTTTAATGAAATTGCTGGCAAAATGAAGTTAATATAAAAGTGAATGTAAAAACATATGCTCATGGCTCCAGCTGGCTGGCAGAGGTGCAGGGAAGGTTGTGTCCCCAGTTCTGACTCTGGGTCCCACAGAATCACTTGTGGATGTTCTAAATTGGGGCTGGACTAAAGGCCAATAGTGAAGGATGCAGATTTCGTGTCACCGGCCCCTGTCCTCTGGATGCGCGCTAGTCCTCTTCTCCCTAGCTTTCCTTTCTCAGTACCCGCTGACCCACTTTATCACCAAGACAAAAACCTCAATCTCTTTATTTTTATTATTTGTAAATCCAGCTTTCCCTGATCCAGACTTGCCACTCCTCCTTCCAAAGGGACAGCTGGCCAATTTGATGTGCATGTGAATTTAAGCAGATATACCCAAAGTGACATGCGTTTCCACACTCACATTCTACAGACTGTACTCTACCTCAGTGTACTAAATCAAGTCGAGAATTCTTATGGTAGGAAGATATGCTGGAGCATGAGGGACCTAGACACATCTTTGCCTTCAAGCTTGTCTTGTGGGGCTTGTTAGTTCTAAATACAGGGTTGATCCTGCCTGGAGAGGGCTGCATTTTGCAAGAATTTTGATTTAATGAACCAGGGAGAGGCACAGAGGCACCAGAGTTGAGCAGTATCTAGACATACATAGACGTGGATTTAGTTGCCACTCACCTTCCTGGAGGCAGAGGGCTCAGCGAATCTTAGAAATTGCTTTCTTCCCTCATTTAAGTCATTCTAAAGGGGAACTTGCAAAAAATTTGTTAATGAAGTTTTGAGGATCAAGTTTTAGCATCTCATGAATCTTTGAAAGAAGCAAGATGTTCCTGGTGAAAAAGAAATTCACCTGCCACTATTACATTTTGCTTTTTTGCCTTAGAAAAGAGATCCATGCTTATGAAATGTTGGCATAGCCTTGAATTCTTTTTTTTTTTTAATTTTTCTGTATTTGGTACAGGGTCTCATTATGCAGCTTGGACTCATGGTGATCCTCCTGTTTCAGCCTCCCCAGCACTGGGATTACAGGCATATACCACCATGCCCAGTTTGGGGTCCAGCATAGCATGCCTGGGAGGGGGACTGGCATGGGCATGTGGTACTAGGGTTTGAACCTGGTTCCTTGCACTTGCCTAGGCATGTGCTTAGACTGCTGAGCTATCTTCGCAACCCTCACTTTGTGGTTTTTTTTTTTTTTTTTTTTAGCGAAGCCAGGGATTGAATTTAGGCCCTTGCACTTTCCAGGGAAGCGCTTATTCCACTGAGCTATCTCCCCAGCCCCTACTTTGTGTTCTTGAAGATTGTTATCTTAACTCTTTGCTAGACCAAACCATGCCCAATCTTAGTTTTCTCCTTTATCTCCAAATCTTTTATTATTCTCATCAATTTTATTGGGGCTCTTTTCATGTCCCTCACTTTATTTTGGCTGAATGACATTCCAATGGAAGGAGAGCATCAAGCTTTATGCAACACTAGGCTCTGGTGTCTGAGTCCAACTTTAAAAATGGAGATGCCCAGGCTCACTGAGCCAGCCACTGAGTCCAGGAGCAGTGGCGCACACCTATAATCCCAGCACTGGGGAGGCTGAAAACAGGAGGATCACTATGAATACACACTGCATAGTGAGACCCTGTACTAAATAAGTTAAAAAAAAAATGGAGATGTCACTAAATCTGAAGTTCTGCCTTCTTTGGTGCAAGCATAACCATGCCTTCTTCCCTCCTTTCCAGCATTGTTGTAGGAATAAATTTAGAAAGTACCAGCACAGTGCTTGGCTGCTAGAACACAGGTTGTACATAAGAAAAACCAACTTATATCTGTATCATGCACAATCAAGACCCAGAGTTACTCATTTAATGATCAAAACAACAGTTTTGATTCCTATCCATATTTATGATGATGTATAAGGTTCTTCAAGATAATCACTCTAGAAAGAGTGCCCCTAGAGGGTCAGGAAACCTCCGATCCTGATCTAGACCACTGACTCACTCTATATGCCCTTGGAGAAATGTGAGCCACGACCATCAAGTTAGTTTACTACTCTGGAAACAAGTTTTCTCATCAATAAGCTGGTACTAATAATATCATCCATGAGTATTAAGCAGATTAAATGAGATATCATGTGAGATTGATACATCAGTTGTAACGTGGAATGAATAACTTGTTAAACACTCCCCTAATGCAATAATAAAATTGGACAAAATTGTCAAAACCCACCATTTCTTCTCTCTCTTTCTCTCTCTCTCTCTCTCTCTCTCTCTCTCTCTCTCTCTCTCTCTCTCATTACAGGGATCAAACTCAGGACCTTGTGCTTGCTAAGCAGGTGCTTATGCCACTGAACTATCTCCCAGGCTTCAAACCCTACAATTTCTGCACACCGAAAAAATCAACTAAAGACATACAACAAATTGAGAAGCATTACTCACCTCAAGCTACTAAACCTTAGTTAAGAACAGAGGGCATTTGTGGCATTATATGGGGCCTGCTCCCATCTCCTCACCCCATACAGCTGCACACATCAGTCCTCTCAATGTAGGGTAAGCCATGTACACCACCAATTTGTTGCTGAAAGGGAACTACTCACTTTGAAATGGGGTACAGAGCATCCTAGGAAGCAGTAACTATATTGGTAGCAGGTAAGTAGGAGAGGACAGCATTACAGCTGTCTTGGGGCTGCAATTTTGACATTGGTAAATATCAGGACTGCAACTTGCACAATCAACAAGGACATCTAAGGAATGAGACAGTCACAGTGGACATTAATAAGATTCCGTGATTTCTGGAAGGCTGTGTAGAGATGCAAGGATGTGGACACACTAAGAATTAACCAGAGAAGTCCTCAACTGTGCACATACCTTTGGATGAACATGAGGGATAGGAAGCCAGTGAAACAAATAAACAACACACAGGCACACGATATGAACAGACACATGAATGGCTACATGCTATAGAAAGACAGATTCTACAGAGTTAGTCTAAGGCGGTCACCAACGAACCAACCAACCAACCAATCAACCACCAACCAACCAACCAACCAACATGATCAAGAGACCCATCAAAGACCAAACACTTGGGGAAGGGGTAAATCAGAGTCCAGAGTTGCTATAACATACTAGCTGAAATGTTCAGTTTTCAACACAAAGTTATAAGAGCCATACACCAAAAACTAAAATAAAAGCAGCCAGAGTTAGCTGTCTTTGAGGGAATCCAGATTTGGGATGGGGCAGAGAAAGACTTCAAAGCAGATGTAATAACATGTTCAAAGAACTAAAAGAAACCACATTTAAGGAATTAAAACCAAGTATGGTGTTGACACATTGAATGGACAATGTTGATATGAAGATAAATGATATAAAGGAATCAGGCAGAGATTTTGGAGTTGAAAAGTATAATAAGTGAAATGAAAAATTCACTAGAGCACCTCAGCAGCAGATCTAAAACTATAGTAGGGAGAGTTGGCAAAGATGAAAAATGAAGATAGATCAATGGAAATAATCCCAACTGAAGAACAGAGGAAAACAGCACAATAATAAATGAGGAAGGCTTAGGATTTGTGTGGGATGTTATACAGGTGTGTCTCCGAAGCAAAGGAGAGGAAATTACAATATAGTAGTACCTTGATTCATGAATTTAATTCATTCCACAATTCTGGAAAACAATGCCACATTTGTGTTCATGAAGAAAAGAAGTCAGAGTTGTATCTGTCACCTAATACAGAGTTCACAAACAAAAATAAAATTTAGCCAAATTTTTCTGTTGTCCACAAGTTGTTCAAAAACAGTAGTGTTCATGAATCTAGTACCATCGTGTTTTAAGACACAATGGCTGCACATTCCCAAAATTTGATTTAAAAGATTAATTTAAACATCCAAGAACCTCAACAAACAAGTAGTATAAAAAACAGGAGATTTTAGGAAAGGAAGATTTAAACACATCAAAGAGATAGCTTGTAATGATAACTGGGCTAATTCACTGGGGAGATGTAAATATAAAAGTAATGAAGCCGGGCATAGCTAAGAGCAGTGTCCTCAAATATATAAAAGAAAATCGACAGAATTGAAGGGAATACTAGAAAAGTCAACAACAATAGTTGGAGCCTTTAATACTCTGGTCTCAGTAATTGATAGACTAGACGGAAATCCGACAAGGCTATACATAGACCTTAACAATGTCACCAACCAATTTAACCTAATTGATATGTAGAGAATATTCCCCACCATGGCAGCAGGACATGCATTCTCGACGATGGCTTATGCCCTAAGCCATAAAGCAAAGTGCCAACAATTTAAGTAACACAAAGTATATCTCTTAACACAATACATAGTAGAAGCGAACAATAGAAATAAAACAGCTTAAATATTTAGAAATTAAACAGTTCATGTCTACATAACCCACTGGTCAAATAAACGTGACAAAGAAAATTAGAAAATATTTTTCACTGAATTAAAAAAAAAAACCAACACTTGACATTTGTATGATGTAGTTAAAGCACTTACTTAGTAAAAAATTAAGCTATGAATTTGGTCTGGGATTGATGACTAGAAACAAAGATATCAGTATGATTCTTTGGAAAGAATATTAAACAAGTCTGTGGCAAAATCAAGCTGAGGAAACAAAGGAGGACAATATTATAAACATGAGAGCTTAAAAATATAGGGACTACCTTAGATAACCTCAAGGTATGCAGTTGGCATTTTAATGGGCAATCTCTTATTAAGCTATGTCACCAGAATGGACTCTGAATAGTTATAAAACCCCACTAGGCCCTCGACCATTGCGGACACAGAAAGGAGGCGCCCCTTTGCCCTAGTGGCCCTTCCTCCTTGCCCCTCTTCCTCCACTGGTCTCTCTGTCTCTTTCAGGCTCATTTTGCACAGGTGTTTTGAGTATACAGAATCAATGCTGGGATACTTTCTACTCGGGTGGTAGCACCTGGTGGGCAAATGACACACGTGTCCAATGGGGAGTTGTTTGCACAAAGCCTTCTGGAGATCAGGCCCTGGGGAGTTATTGCTCTTTGGCGATCAGTGTCCTTGCAGGGTGTAGTGTGTGGAAACTGTGGCTTTCCTATGAGGTGGACAGGGCTCTGGGTCATTTCTGACTCCTGGGATGCAGTGGAGAGAAGAGTGGTGGGGACAGGATTGCAGCTGTGTCCCTTGTGGTGTGTACATGAAGGCTGTGAATCCTCTCAAAGTCACCAGCAGGTTAGGGACAAATCAAGGACTCTGGAGCTCCACCCCACTGCTGCAGCTCTGAGAAGAGGGACGTGGTGGTCTGTGCCTGGCCACACCCTGAGCTGAAGGCTTGCCCCTTCCTGTCAGGTATTTTCTGGAGTCAGGTGATCGGGGGAGGTCTGATTGGGGTGCGATGTCACCAAAAGCCAAGGCCCCATCTGAGGCTAGTGGCCTGAAGACTGTTCAGTGCAGGGACAAAAGGGAGGTGGAAAGGTGCCCTGAGGGTGGCATGGGGTCCAGGAGGAAAACTGATTGGGCTGCAGCCTCAAAAGGGCACTCGGGGACCAGTGGATGGGAACGCCCCATCATTTTAGGGAATAACTTGGTTACAGAAAGGTGGCTCGCAGTGATGTTCTAGTCTGCCCGTTGTTTTTCAGGTTAGGCGAGACTAACTTTCATTTGACTGCTTTTGAATTTTGTTTTTATCTTGGATAAAGGGTGTGCCAGTCTTCTCTGTGATGAACAATGGCCTGGTTGTTAGGAGCCTCGTTGCTTACGTGTGTGTGTGTGTGTGTGTGTGTGTGTGTGTTTTGCCATGACTCGAGTGTTTTGAAAGTCTTCAGGGACAGGTGATATTTATGAATGATTTCCCAAGGGTGTAATCAGTGTGTCATTCTTGGAACCAGTTTTCCCCACTATGGGTGCCAGCTACACCCTGTTCACAACGGAATGTACCTGGGACATTTTCCTGCTGAGGTCAGAAGGACATATATTAGCAGCCTGTCTAATGTTGCTTGATGGGATCTGCGGGACCTGTTAAGCATTTTCACGAGGTGAAGGCTTATGACATGGTTGAGAAAGGAACTCTGTTTCAGGATTTCAAGATTTGGTGGATTTTATCCTAATGATAGTAAGAAAGAATCATATTTATTGTCTGTCATCTCTAAGTAATTCCTGCTGCTATCATCTCTGTAGCCACAGGACATAAGTTAGGTGGACTGGGGGAGGTGGTGAACTATCAATCGTCTCTCAGATTCTGCCTCGTAATCTCCTGACAGTGGCCTCACTGTTGGGGACACCAAGGCATACATTGGATATATCATATGCCACAGGACAGGGCTTAGTGAGGTTCCATGAAGGAGCCCCACCCTACCAGCCAAGCCCAAGGTCCTGACACCACAAGACTGAATGAGGTGCTGAGGGTATCCTGCCCCATCTCTCCTCAGGACCTGCCCTCCTCTGTCACATGGGCGTCCTGCTTCTAGGACCCATGGCTGCTGCTCCTGTTCCCTGTCTCATCCTAGGCACAGCAGGCAGTGCCACTGTGTATCACTAGCTCCCCTGCATGTTTGCTGGGGTCTACCTGACCACAGAGCAATTAATCCTGGACACTTGCCCTGTCTCCCTTGTTTCCTATTCTTATGCTTCTTTGCCATTGCTGCCTGATGCCACAGGAGGCACATAGGGCATCGGAACCCCTTGCACCTGCACCTCTGGCCTGGGTGGGTCCCTGGCCTGGCTCCTCAGTCAGTGGTCTCTCAGGCCCACTCACTGAGTAACTCATGCCATGCCACTTTGCAGGTAAGGCAGGTACATAGGTTGTGCACAAGACAACCTCCCTTCTCCTCCCCACAAAGATGCTCCATCTCTGTGGCCTTTGGGCTCCTGTTCCCAGCACCTGTGGATGGTTGCTCAGGCTGGACACTGCAGGGGGAGGTGGCACTGAACTTGGGCCACAACACACCTCCAGAGTGGATTTCTAAGAGACAGGACAGGCGTCCTACAACAGGCACTGAGTGGTGGTCAAGAGCCCAAGGCTCATTCTCTCCTGGCACCAACAGCTTATAAAATTTTAGATGGAGGCCCTCTCTGGAGTTACTTAACTGACTAACAGAAAGCATAAAAACAACAACAACAACAAAAGCAACAACAAAACTAAAAAACAAACTATAAACTAGCTCCCAGTACTCTGGTATGGACTGCTTGGTATAGTCCTTAAAGGTACAGTCTCTAAATCCAGATTGCCTGGGTCTGTGTCAGCTCTATTTCTTCCTAGCCATGCTACTTTGGGCAAGTTAGTTAATCTCTCTGAGCCTTAGCTTCCTAATCTGAGAAGAGGGGGTAATAATGGTCTTTTTCTTGCTGGGTTGTTGTGGGAAAGAAACGAACTTGTCCACATGAAGGATTTCAAACAGCTTCTGGCACTGGGTAGATTTCACATGCAGCTGGTTCTCTTCTTGTCCTTCCCTTTCCTATGGAAGGGGCATTATTTTCTAAAGCTTCCTGTGTGTTCCTCCAGAATTTCCTAATGTATATATGAGCAGGTGTGACCATCTCATTTTTAAAGCCCTACAGTTGGTCTGTTATACGCGTTATTCAGTTTCTTCTTTTAATTTGATAGCGAGGTATTTGTGTATCGAGACAAAGGAAACCTCTTATGTTGTCCCCAGCTATACCTACAAGAAAGAACCTTCTAACAGTTGGAGCCTGTTTGGGAATAAAGCTCTCCCTGGGGTTGGGGGACCTCCCTGCCATCTCCTACAGTCTCTGCTGCCACCACCTGCCTGAAACCTTCACCCTCTGGTCTCTGGCATGCTGGCAAGGGAAGTGGAATGAGTCACCCACTTCTCAAGGTGATGGAATAAAGATTTGGGTGTCAGCTCAGTGGGTGGGTGGTGAGAATGTTTCTGCTGTTCCCCAAGCCAGCTTTCCCAGTCCTCTGTTAAGTTTCAAAGAATCGAAGAACAGTTAAACCCATTAGTAGTGGTGCTGCCTTTCTGTTTATCTGATTTAATCTGACCCAAGGGCCAGCCACCTGCAGGTTTGGGCCACCTGACCCTCTTTCCTATCTGCAGATAAACATGGCGGTCTCTGCATGGTAGGGCCCTGGCTCCTGCTCTTCTCTGAGGCTGCCTTTGGGGGGAGGCCAGGGACTCATTCAGCTTCCCCTGCCAGCAGGTCAAAGAGCAGAGGGCACAGGTTCCAGGCAGGTGGTGGTGGCAGAGCCTATAGGAGATGGTAGGGAGTTCCCCCATGTCCCTTCTGGATGTGGGTCCTCTTGATCCCTTTTGTGTCTGGCCTGGCAGGCCTGTACAATGCAGGCCTTGCTGAGAAAACTGGCAGAAAGCGTCTCCAGATTGACTCCTTGAGGAAACACAGAGTCCCTCACTGGGCACTGCAGCAGGGAGGAGGGCAGGTGTGTGGGAGAGGCACAGGAGTAGGAGCCAGAGAGAGAGGCAGGGAGGCTTGGGGCTGGGCTGGGTTAGGCCACATGGGCCAGGTATTGTGGGACTCAGCCTTGCTTACTGATTCACCTGACTCTGTGGGCTGCTCCGACCGCTGCCCATCTAATGTGAAGGTGGAGGAGGGTACACATTTCTCTCCTGCTGTCTGCATAAATGTTCACAAAGCACCCAAATATACAACTGGAGAAGCCCACCAGCATGCAATGCAAACTCAGCTTCAGCTTAAGTCGCCAGAACACCTGGCTTTTGTTTAACCCATGAATGTCTCCTTGAGCCCCTCCCTGTTCTATAGAAGCTCTGGGTGTCTACCCATCAGTGGTTTATGGACAAAGCCACTGTCAACCCTGATTACATGCTCTTTATTTCACGATCCCCAGGCACCAGGCCATGCTTGAAACTTATGTTTTCTTAAGGTGTAATTGGGAATAATCTGTGCATTTTTTCATGACTGCAGTTCGATAAGTTTTAACATATGTATACACCTACGAAACCATTACCATAGTCAAACAAATGAATCAAACTAACCATTTGCTTGTGGCTCTTTCTAATTTCCCCTCTTGACCCTCCTCTGACCCCCAGCCAACCACTGATCTGCTTTCTGTCACTGTAGATTACTTTGCATTTTCTAGGATTTTACACAAATGGAATGAAGCAATATGTACTCTTTGGGGGGGTCTGACTTTTTTCACTGAGTGTAATTGTTCAAAGGTTCGACTTGTGCCTATAGTTCACCCCTTTTTGACTGCTTGTCAAGCAATAATCCATTGTAAAGCTATTAGTTGTTCATCTATTGAAGAATGTTTTGGTTGCTTTCAGGTTTTGGCCATTACGAATACAGATGCAATGAACATTCATGTACTTATTTTTGCATAGACATATACTTGCATTTTTTCTTTTTAAGAAGTATTTTAAGTGGTACATAAAATTGTACATATTGATTGGGCATTAAGTGATTATTTTTTGTGACATTGGAGATTGAGCCCAAGGCCTTCATCCTAAGCTGTATCCCCAGCCCCATTTTGAAAAGATTTTTGAGACAAGGTCTCATTGACTTACTAAATTGTGCAGCCTAGGCTCGCTCTAACTTGCTACCCTCCTGCCTCAGCCTTCCAGAGGGCTGGGATTACAGACACATGTCTCTGTGTCATCCTGCCTTTCTGGTGCTTCGATGCAATGGCAATTGGTGTAATATTCAGATCAGGGCTAATCCATCTCATTCCTCAAACATTTATTATTTATTCATTTTTATTTTTTAAGAGCAGAATATATTTATTAGGAGAAAGAAAGCTCCAAGAGAAGGACAGAAGGGGGACTCAAGTGGGTTGCCACAGTCCTCAACCATATATTGTTGCTTTATGGCCAAAACATTCAAAATCCTTTCCACTACCTTTTCATAAACGTGCAATATAGTGTTAGTTATACTTGCCCTGCTACATGATAGGATGCCAGAATTTCTTTTTCTCTCCTAACCATAACTTTTGGCTAATGCTTAGACTTTCCCCAATCTCTCCAGCCTCTGGTAGCTACCGCTGTACTCTAAACTTCTATGAACTCCACGTTACAAAATTTCTCATGATTAAGATTATGCATTTATACATATGCATTTTTCCTGGGTAAATATATGCATGTGCAGAGGGTCATAGGCTGGTGTCTATCTGGGTTTCTAAGAAAGTGCTAAACAGTTTTCCAAAGTGGTTGCTGTAATTTTACTTTCCTGCCAGGGAACTCTCAGATGAGAGTTCTGGTTGCCCTGTATCTTTATCATCACTTCTGGTCTGTCCTTTTAATTGTAGACATCCTAACAGGTATCTAGTATTAGGGAGATCTCCTTGTGGTTTTAATTTGCATTTTCCCAATAACAAAGAGCATATATATACTCACTGATGATGTGTCCAGATCATCTGCCCATTGTGGTAGTGGGTCTTTTGCTTTGTTACTTTTGAGGACTGAGATTCTTATATATTTTAGGTACAGATCCTTAATAAGACATATGATTTATAGGTTGGTAGCTTGTCCTTTCCATTGTCTTTTGTTGAATTCTAGCTTATTTATACATGTGTGTAGTATGTAATGTTTGTACTCCTTGGGGGGTGGTACATGTACATAACATGTTTTTATTCTTTTTATCTTTCCCTCCACCTTTCACCATTTTGATGAAGTCTAAGTTATACTTTGTCTTCTTATATGGATGTGCTTTTGAGGTCAGAATTAACAAAATCTTTGCTTAACTAAAGTCACAAATACCTTCTCCCATTATAATTTTGATGTTTTAAGTCTATCAGCCATTCGGAGGTTAATTTTTAATGTGTTTCAAAGTTCGGGCAGTGATTGTCCTTTAAATCACATCTCTCTTGCTTTACTACAGTGCATTCTTTAAATCCTTATTCAGTGGAAGAGTCCACAGCCCTGGACAATGCTTTCTTTCCTACCCCAACTTCTCCTGTTGTTGAATGTGAAGACTGAAGGGGCCGGGGGAGAAGCAGAGCTCATCAAAGATGAGGCTATTCAAACAAAGCCAAACCCAGGTAAAAGAAAAGCTATGAATCAGGTTGGATTTACTCAGCAAGGAGAAGAGTAGTCCCTAAGAAGGTCTCCCAAGAGCCAGGGACTTCACACATCAGCTGTTACACACAGCCATTCACAAAAATTAAGTTACACAAGCCTTCCATGGAATAAATTATATTGAAAGCAGAGGTAATAAATATATAAAATCACCACTTCCTAGTTCCATTACCACATTTCACTGTTATTTATGCTCTTGAGGGTTATAACTATTCTATCTGAGTGATGGGGATACGAGGCTCTGTGGTAGCAGACTCCTAGACATCTCTTCCCAACCTTTGTCTGAGGTTGAAATTGGTAGGAGTATCTATGCCTCAGGAAACTGCAAGGGCTTTCTTCCCTCGTAGGCCAGGTGCTCAGCCTTTGCCAATGAACATCCCCCAAGAAAGTTCCAGAAAGGGTGAACTCAGTGAGATGAGGGCTCCTGGGTGTATTATCAACATTAAATAAATGCTACAGGGGATGACGGTGGTTAGAATAATTTAGGTTCACAGACTGCCACTCCTTTTCCACTTCTCTACTCCCAAGATGAGGGATGTTTTTCTATTTTCTGTCCACATTATTTGAAGTGTTTTATTTCTCACCCTTCTCCAGGATTTTCCATGTCCAAGAGCATGTTAAAGAACATGTTGGGGCCCACTCTTGGCCCCTGGCTCCCCAGGGTTGGAACCATTTTTTGATGTCTTTGAATTACATAAGGGTAGCTTAGAAGTTCTCTGAGTGAGGCCTAGGTTTTGAAGCCAATCTCTGAGATCAGAACTAAAAAAACTATTTGCATAACCAAAGTCACAGAGGACCTGGGGGAGAAGGAAAGCTTTGAAACTTATGTATGAGATATTCCTAGCGTTCTCCCCACCTGACCAGGGAACCCTCTTCCCTCTCTCTTTCTAGGTGACACTCCTAGTTTCAAACAAGCTAAATTTTAAAACAACACATCAGAGTCTTATCAAATGTCTTCAAAGGGCTGTTGAGACCTAAGTAGCTAGAGCAAGAGTGGGAAGAAGAGTATTAGGCATGAAAGGGTTTCAGATGGAACAGATGAGTCTCCCCAGCCACCTCATGTTTAGGGATAAATCAATTAAAAGGAGGTGAAACAGGAAGGCAGCAGACAGGGCCCAGTAAACCCTGGAGCTTTGCTGTGGAGCTCCCCTTCCTCCCCCAAGAGAGCGCCCATCCATCCTCCCAGACGACATGGGGGATGTCTATAATGAATATGGATTTGATGTGATTTCATCTCTCTGCCAAACTAACTCACAGAACTCATTGGACTTAAGACGATGTTAAATGAGGTTTTAAAAAGTGGACGAGAGGATCACTTTTGAAGTCTAAGCTCGATCAAGAGGTGCATTTTGGAGAACACATTGGGGACTGCTCTTTCCCCCTGCCCATGTTTGGAGCCATATTTTGATGTCTTTGATTTATAAGGGGAAAAGACCATGGGGATCTGTCTTGACTTTTAAGGGATTCAACTAGTTGAAACCTTATGTGCATTTGGAAAGAAAGCTCTTTTATACTGAAGAGTCTAAAAGCTTGAAGGTGGAAGGGACTCTCAGGGGTCAGAATTCTAAACCTAATGCGATGCCTGCATCTCCTCTATTATGCCTCTGCCAGGTGGCCAGCTCTTCCTGACAATCTTTCTCGGCAGTCCAGCTCATTTCAAGTGGAGTTTCCAGAAAATTCTGCTTGCATTGATCCTGAGCCCCACAGCTCCTATTCCTAGGTCTGGAAGACAGGGACAGGAACAAACAAGGCCAGAAGGCAGTAAGATTCATACAAGGAAGTAAGATCACCAGCATTTTCTAAGCCACCCCTTAAGGAAAGCCCTGATGGAGCCTCTGTCAGAAAGAGAGAGAGAGAAAGAGAGAGAGAGGGAGAGACAGACAGACAGACAGACAGATAGACAGAGACAGAGACACAGAAAGACAGACAGAGAGACAGAGACAGGAGAGAGAGAAGAGATACAGAGAGACACAGAGAAAGAAAGAGAGACAGAGAAAGAGAGACAGGACACAAAGAGAGACAGAGACAGAGACAGAGAGACAGAAAGAGAGAGAGAGAGAGAGAGAGAGAGAGAATATAGAATCCACTCCCAAGGGATTCACAAGCCACAATTTAATGTGTGCATACTGCAGACTCTAATCCAAGACAGATGAGCTGATGAAGGAAGTGGAACCAACCTTTGTCATGTTTCTTGGTGGGTGCAGGACTGGCTTTCTGCGTCATGGGTCTCTTGTGACCCTTGTGGAATTGTGTATTATACTTCCTGAGCCTTACTTGCCTCCTTTTTAAAATTTAACATTGGGCTTTGTGCCCTCTGAGGTCTCTTTCAGCCCTCATGTCCTCGCATCTGTCTCACTTTTCCTGGTTGGTAGCCGGGGCTTCTTCCGCCTGACTTGGGCTGGCCAGTGACGTGGATGTTCCAAAAGCTTTTACGTTGTTGTTCTTTCCTCCTCTCCCTGTGGGATGGCTTGTTGGCTTAAAACTGGTTTGAACAAGGCACTCAGGAATCAGCCACAGACTGGCACAGGATAACCCTCTGACCCCAGAGGTCTTCTCCAGCTCTGATTTTTATGATTCACTAATTTGCTGTACCACACTCAACTCTGTCCGGGAATTCAAAGTTCAAAAAAGATGCCATGTAAATTTCTAGAGGTAATGAGAAGGCTGCAGGCCTGGTAGGGCCAGGAGTGCGGTTTTCAGTGAAATGAAATACAGGAAGATATTTAAAGAAGCCAGAGAAGCTTTTTCCCCTTTTCTCCGCTCTGAGAGACTTCTATTTTAAATGGTAAATTTCAGGTTTCCTCTTTTCAGCGGTATAACGAAGTTTTTGCTATGGTATGACTCCAGTAGAGCTGCCCTTCTGTTGTATGATCTCCACCAAAGCTAGTGGTGATGTACATGCTTATTTAGCAGGAAGTTCTGCCACAACTTTAAAAGAAATGCCTTTTGAAGTGGTGGGAGACACTGTGTCTTATCTTGAGAGAATAGCTGAGGGTCATAAACAGATAACTTAGGGTTTTTTTTTCTTTTTTTGTATTTTAGGGAAGGGTCTACAGGGTGCTCAGGGTCTCACTGCTAGATTGGACTCCTAGTGATCCGCCTGTTTACAGCCTTCCAAGAGCTGGGATTACAGGTGCGTGCCACCACGCCCAGTCTCAATTGC
>NDGM011107686.1:0-15340 GCA_002564305.1 Octomys mimax | reverse complement strand
GGGAGATGGCTCAGTGGAATAAGCGCTTCCCTGGCAAGAACAAGGGCCTGAGTTCAATCCCCAATTCCGCAAAATAAATAAATAAATAAATAAATAAATAAAATTAAAAATGGAAGGTCTGATGGCCTGGAGACAGCACTATCAAGCACAAAGTCCACCCACTCCCCTGAAGGTCCTGAAGGCCTTGAAGAGTAAGAGAAAACAAAAATATTTAAAAACATTCCAACTCCCACTGGAGAGGACTGGTGGGGAAATGGTGTCCTCAAGAAATCACCAGTCTCAATTGGGGCAGAAAAAGAGGGACACTTTCAGAGAATAAGTCCAGACCAAAAAAAAAAAAAAAAAGTTTGATATTGACAGATTTCCAGAGGGCACAATGGCAGAGTTGAAAAGACAGGCTTAGGACATCTGTCTCCTCCATGGCTTTATGTTCTGCAGTTGCATTGTCTGCATCCAACCATGGTCCAAAACTATTACATGGAAAATTCCAGAGATAAACAATTCATAGTTTTAAATAACTTTTATTGGGGCCAGGGAAATGGCTCAGTGGAATAAGTACTTCCCTGGAAAGCACAAGGGCCTGAGTTCAATCCTTGGTTCCACCAAAAAAAAATGTTAAATAACTTTTACTATAGCATATTGTTATAGTATGTTGCTTTAGTATTGCTGTTGTTGATCCTTTACTGTACCTGATTTGTAAATAAAACTTTATAATATGTATGTGTTTATGTATAGGGAAAAAACAGCATGTGTAAGGTTTGGTACTATGTGCAGTTTCAGGGATTGACTGAAAGTCTTAGAAAGTATTCTCACGGAAAAGGGACGACTACTCTCTAATGATGAGAGTCTGGGCTCTGAGGAAGAAAACCAGAGGTGAGGAGACTTTTTTTGTGGTGGTGATTTAAGGTAACAGGAATGTGAAGGCTATGGAGTCTCCCATAGAAAAGTGGAATGTGAGAAGTAAGAAGCTTAGAGGAATGTGAGAAGTAAGTTCTGTGGCCCAAGGCCCTGATATGTCACCTGCTGGCGTGGTTGCTTCAGCGAAGGCTGCTCTTGCAGATGACACTGGAATGGCCCTCAGTTCACTTGGAGAGAAATAGTCTGCTGAACATTCCCACAACTCCAACCTCACTGTCTTTTGGGAAATTGTTTGGCCCCTAGGTTTTTAAGTCATCCAGAATAATTGAGAAGTGGGGGCTCACACAGCAGTTGGATGAAGTTTATATGAGTATGTATTCTTTAGCAAATTATCTGATCTCTTCTCTTAAATTTTGGTTTCCTGATCTGTAAAGTGGCCATAATACTGCCTAGCTCAGGGGCTTGCAGTGAGGCTACAGAGCAGTAATATGTGGACAGCAACTATACAGTATAGTAATCCTCAATAAACAGTAGCCAGAAGTGCTTGCCTGGCAAGTGCCAGGGCCTGAGTTCAATCCCCGGTTCCACCAAAATAAAAATAAATAAATAAACAGCAGCCAGTACTGCTGTTTCTGTCCCTTACTGTCCTTTCTTTTAGCATCTTCCTCAACTCACTCCCAGATGTCTCTGATCCTCAGGCTGTTCTTTGACTGACCAAATTCTTCAGTAGAATAAACAGTGCTTCATCCTCCAGATCCTTCCTCTCCTTTTCCCCAACACAACCTTGCCTAGCTTGTTTCCCATCCATGTAGAACCCTGCATATTTTCTCCTGGGATAAATCTAATTTGGCTAACTAGTCCTTTGTTTGTGTGAATTCATATTTCCACAAAAGAAAACAGTTTTCATAGTTAAAATAATAACTGTGGCCTTCAGTGCCACAACCCCAGTGGAATAAGAACCTTCAGTCTTCCCATCAGACTGTAGCTCTCCCCAGAACTGCATTCTTTTAGAGTCGTCCTTCTCAAAGTATGGAATGTGGACCAGCAGCGCGGGCACCACCCTGGAATATGCCAGAATGTCAGACCTTACTCCAGACCTATGGCCTTAAAATCATTTTAGCAATATCCTGGCCTAGGCCTTTCATGGGCACGTTAAAATTTGGGCAGAAAAAAAAAATTGGGGCAGCACTGCTGTGGTAAGGAGCAGCTAACAGGAATAAATCACCAGTCATTTGTATGCAAATTTAAGATATGTACTTTCTTATACATATGAGGCCTCCTCTACAGAAAGAAGAGCTTGTGTCCAGGCTCCTTACAAGCAGACAGCCAGAGGAGCTGTTTCAGAGCCTCAGGACAGTGCTATTATTGCTGCCACCAGGAGAACATGGTCTCTCCCGGGGCCCCAGCTGCTAGTCTGCTATGCTGGATCTCTGGAGCTTCAAGGAGAGTCAGGCTCCAGTTACTGGAATCAGAGGGCTAATTGGCCTCACATGTCTCTGAATCCTGCCAGTTGCTAGGGGAGTGACAAGACTCCCCAAGGAACCAACCAAATGTAAAGAAAAAGGATCCAAAGACAAGGAGGGATAGAGAAGTAAAAGCCATTGCCTGGAAATGTAACTGTTAAATTTCTATCTTCCTATCCAGAAGTGCAAGGAGTGGGGGGAGAGCATCAGCTGAGAACCATTCTGTCATCTTCTTGGTTCAGCGGTCCTTTAGCTGCATCCTGCCTAGCAACAGTTGTGAGCATGAGCTATAGCCACAAGTCCTTCTTTACACAGTGACTGGGGGAATCAGTTTAACCCAAAAAGGGGCCAGGGCATGCAGATAGAGCCAGGTTTTCTGAGAGTTGGGTCAGAAAAAGAGCTGTATAGAAAACCAATCAGACAGGGCACATTGTGGGGCTGTCTGTTAGAAGCAAGGTATTGGAGGAGGAAGGGCCAGGGCTGTGTAACAAGTGAGGATCATCTTCAGCACCCTTTCTCTGCTCCTCCGGCTCCTCTGAATAACACTACCAGTAATATCAGCACCTGTAAATCTAGGTTCTACACTTAACCTTCCTGAGTGTTTCTGTACGCATGATCTCATTTCCTTTCCCCAACAATACAGACTGAACAGGATCAGAGACAGGTTAATTATGATGTGGGCTGAGCATTGAGGCTGGCCAGGACATGGTGTGCTGCTGGCTGTAGGGTTGAGGTGGCCGCAGAATGAAAACTCTAAATAGCCACAGTGTCTAGGATCCTGAGTGACTGTGGGAGTGGGGGCTTACCCATCCAAGATATTGGCTCCAGCTGAACCACTAATGTGCAGTTTCTATGGGTCTCTGCTTCTTCTCCTACCTTAGAGGCTGGGGTGGAGGAGGGGCAGTCACCTAGCCTATTCGCAGGACATTTAGATGCTGTGAAGAGATAATGGATGTGACAGTACCTTTGCTTAAATGAGGTAATAGATGTAAAATGAAAAGAATCACATAGATCTAAAGTGTTGTCATTAGGCAGAAGAGAAATATTAGACCTTTACCCACATCACAGAAAGGAGAGAGCAAGCCTGGCACAGGATGAGGAGATACCTTTAGGGACCTTGGGTGGGAAAGGGAAAGATTAAAGGTATTGTGTGCTTTGGAACAATAAAAAACTAGCAGGTCCCCACAAACAAAGCAGCGGGGCAGAGTAGTATAAGCTTTGGCTGCTTCATAAGTTTGCTCAGGGTTGCTCTGCTTGAATGGACCAGAAGCCAAACATCTTTCAAAGTCAAATTCCCTGTTTCCCCCAGGAGGGAAGTCATGTGATCTGAGGACAGCTGAGCTCTTGTCATCCATCACGGCTTGCGTCCTGTGTCACTCCCAAATCTCCAGGCACTTAGCAAATTTCAGAGGGACTTGGTTGCAGACACTGAAAGATGCAAACCCCAGAAGAAAAGAAAAAACTTTCATTGAAATTGCAAAATGGCTTCCTGGGCTGTTAATGGATGCATTTCTCCCCTGACCCAAGATGCCCAGGAAGGCCCAGATAGTGAGAAGAAAGAGCTGCTTGCTCAACTGAGGGAGAATCCAGTTAATACAGCTCAGTTAGGCAAAACTGTCACCAGGAATGAAAGATGCTCCAGTAATGCCCGGGTATCTTGCTGTGGTGATGAGAGAAATAGCTGGGGTCTCTGGACAGATGGAGTGTGCCCACGGTCAGAGCCTGTGTTCTCATCTCTCTCCCCAACTCTTCCCTGTACTGGCCAGCGAGCACAATCCTCACTTCCTCCATGGACTCTTTCCAGCTACTCCTCTCTCCCTCTCCTCCGAACAACCCAGCTTGGAACTTAGCTATAAAGCTGCTCTACTCATCTCAGTGCTTTATTCCACTTGGGCATTGGATACTTGTCATTTCTCCTCCAGCAAGACCAGAGAGAGCTCTTTGCAGGCAGAGGTTTGTCACTTCTCTTATATCCTCCAGGGATCCACACTACCTGAGATAGGTACTCAATAAATACTTGTTGATTGACTAACTTATGTCAAAAGAATAAAACAATACTTATGTCACAAAAGTCTCTGGGCTCATTGGTTGCTTGGGCTTCAGAAGTGCCCATGTTCAGCAGTACTAGTGGAAGCTCAAAGCTCACTTGAGACTGAAATGTCCTCAGCTGCAGAAAAAGAAAGGAGCCTGGTGGCACATACCTATAGTCCTAGCTATTGAGATGATTGAAGCAGAAGGACCACAAGTTCAAGTCTAGCCTATACAATTTAGTGACCCCTGGTTTCTAAATAAAATCTGACAAGAAGTAGGGATATGCCTTAATAGTGGAGTGCTTGCCTAGTATGCACTAGGCCCTGGATCAGTTCCCCCCCCCACTGTCCCCACCTGACCATGGGTGGGGGGTGGTTCATGGAGAAAGCTGTGGCTTTAGCAGCCAGGAATTGGGGGACTGAGGGCAGAAGAGTTTTCCAAGCACTTCCTCACCAAGTCTGCATCTTCTTGCCAGTACTTCTGTCAATGCCGCAGCTCTGGAGACCAATAGGGTTCCATCTTCCAGCCCACGCCATAGTGTGTCCACATAGGAAACTCGTTGGTTCCACCTCCCAAGAAGACCCTTTTAGTGCCTTGATGGCAAGAGGCAAGAGGCTCATTTGGGAAGCAGCCCCAGGGGAAGGGAGAACTACAGCTGTAAGAGGCTGTTCTCTGGGTCCCTGTAAGGCTGAGCTCCTGCCTGTCACCAAGAGCAGAAATGAGAGAGGCCCCAGCCTGAGGCAATTCATGCAGAGTATCTGTCCCAGGAGGACCTAACCAGGACACTGGCCAGCCATACTCCAGCTTCTGAGTGTCTTGCAATTAAAAAGTGACCATTTGTCTTACTAAGGTGGGAGGGAAGGACCCAGCTTCTGAACTCGCTTCTAGAGGCTTGACCTTATCCTAGCATTGTCATCTGCCTCCCGCCAGGGTAAGTAGCAGTCTCCAAGCTAGCTTACATGCAGCGGGAGGGGATCTGGCTAGATTCAAGGCTGCCACGGAGTGTCTTTCTTCTTTCCCAGTTCTGGTATGATTGCAAACTCTGGCTTTTTTTTTTTTTTTTTTTGCTAGACTATGAATTTATCTTTCATACTGTCATTCTCCCTGCCCCCATAGATAGCCCTACAGTTCTGCTCTAATTACTTGATTTGTATCCAGATAAACAACCTACCTGCTGCAACAGTTGCCACTGACAAATTTTGTATTGGTAGCTAGTCAACAACTACATCACTCTCATAGTGTCAAAACCTCCCTCTTCTTTTACAAATCTTTCACTCTCCTTGTTTCATTAATTAATGCTTAGCCCTCTATATCTTGTTTTGAAGGGCCCTCCCTGAAAGCTTCCTTGCAGAGGATCCACAGCTGAATTTAGGGAACCTCAGCCTAGCTGTAGGCCTGAAAGCCTGGAGCAGGGGTGGGGCCATGTCAAGGAGCTAAGCCCTGGGTCACTTGACTCTAGTCCCCTCTCTTCTACCTCCATGTGTCCTGCCCTGCCCATCATTCCCATTTTTGCATACCTCCTTCCTTGTCCCTAGCCCTCAGTGTTCTGACAGGCCGTGAGAGCCCACACCCTCACTCCTCGGGGCTCTTCATCTGAACACCACACTCGGGCCTATCTTTGCTGCGACGTGCCTCACCCAAGCCTCTGATGGGCAAACTTTATATAGCTCTCAGGGAACTCCTAAGTTTCAGTAATGTGAGTTGTGGGCATCAGGAGGACCATCTGTAATTTCTCCTGGGTGTTAAGGTGGTGCTTTCTCTTCTCCAGCTCCTGAGTCTCAGGTCTGTTAGCATCCCCAGGGCACAGCTGCCCTTCTGGCTCACAGGAGCCAGGAGCCATTTTCCAGCTGTTCCATTAAACGAAATAAGTTGGTATAGTGTATTGTACAAAGTAATGGCCCTAAATGTGAGCATACTTGTTTATTTATGCCACTTAAATAAATCCTTTTTATATATCACCTAAGCAATATTAAACTTTAAAATCTCACAAGGACTTCTGGGAGATGCTCCACATTCTAGAATGATTTCACATTTCTTTCCCACTTATTTGTTTGTTTGGGAGACCCACTCCCTCAAGGGTATTTTTTTTTCCTTTTAGGAGTTAGTAGTCAATTGAAATGGCTAATACCAGTTAATTTTAGAGTAACACATCTGTACCTACATAGGCTTCTTCTAGAGTCCCAGTGTCTTAGAGGAAGGGTCTGATTCTTGCTTTTAGACTCCATGGCACCAGATTCTTCTCTTGGCTTCTTTCCTGAAGACAAGTGGCTGCTCTTTCCTAGATTTCTTTCTTCAGTCTAAAATATGAAGCAGTCATTACGTCTGTTGGTTCCAGAAGATGTAGGAAATGAAACGGTACTCTCAGTTGCCATAGCCAGACCCCTGAGCAGTTGTTCTTGCAGCTGATTCTGAGGCTTAGTTCCCTTTGCATCTTGTTTTGCTCCCATCTTCCCCCTTTCCCAGTCATGTATGCAGGAAGAGAGCACAAATGATATGGAATGTGAGCATCTGCCAGCAGAGACGCTGCGACAAGTGACCATTCGCCGAGACCCTATATATGGCTTCGGCTTCGTGGCCGGCAGTGAGAGGCCTGTGGTGGTTCGCTCTGTGAGGCCAGGTAGGTGCCTCAGAGTACCCTCCAGCCCTGGCTCCCACCCACAAAACCCACATTGTCTTCTCAAAGAGTAGAAACTCTGAGTCTGCTGTGTCACTGAGGAATTCACAGGATAAAGACTTGCCAATCCCTAACTAGATTTGACTGATAGACAAGCCAGGCACAGTAGTGCATGCCTGTAATCTCATCTGCTTGGGAGGCTGAGGCAAGAGGATTGCAAGTTCAAGTCTCACATGGGCAATTTAGTGAGCCCTTATCTCAAAATAAAAAATAAAAAGGGCTAGAGATATAGCTCAGGGCAGAGCTCTGAGTTCAATCCGTAAATGCCCCCCACTACCCGAATGCCTAGAAGATAAAAACTATTGATGCCATGTGGGGCCATAGACAGAAAGTAAAATGGATTACTTAATAGAGTCTGAGTCTTTGTAAAGCTTCTCTTGGCATAGAACATTCATAGAAATACCGTAGTGTATTGGATAAGAAAGTCCCATTCAATTCCATTCAACACGTATTTTTAGACTTGTATGGCCTAAGCCCATCAGTGGTGTAGGGAAATATAAAGTACAGTTCCTGTCTTCCAGAATCAACCCATCAGGCTGTGGAGAGTGGTCCATACTCATGAAGTGGATAAGCTACTGAAGATGAGAATTAGGATAGAAATAACAGAAGGGATAAGAGGGGCATAGGAGAACAAAATCTCTGAATTTCAGAGTGGCAATAATGATAGCTACCATTGATTGAGCATCTGCTACACACTTTACATCATCTTATTTAATCCTCACAGCCAAGCCTATGAGGTAAGTAAGTAATACTCTTCCTGTTTTATGAATAAGAAAACTGAGGCATTGAGGAAAAGAAATGGCCTGTCCAAGAGCAATCAGCGAGGAAGCCGTAGAGAGGATTTGCTGTGTGTGAGATGCTGTGAGGGGGGAGTGGGATTTGAATTGGACCATGAAGGATGGAACAAGCAAAAGACACCCCCCATGAAACCCTGTCCTCATGAATGAAATAAGAATGGTAAAACACTATTTTGCTCTGAATCTGCTATGCATTGACAGAAAAGACAGACAGAGAGGAGCTTTATTCTTGACTTGCTGGGCCTGAGGCTTTAGATGTTTACAACAGTTTTTCACTCAGTCAAGAACCAGCTGGAGTACAAACTGGTCTTGCAGAAATTTGATGAATTTTGTAATCCTCAAAGGAAAAGAAAAAGCGTTTGTAAGCTCTCTTCAACTAGAGGCCACAGAGTAAAAAAAAAATAAATAAAAAAAGAAAGAAAGAAAAGAAAACACTTCAGTACAGGAGTTTGTGACTGACCTCAGGCCCCCAAGTCAGTCATGCAGTTTAGAAAAAGACTTTCGAGTGTCTGATCAGAAGTCACGCTTGTCCTGGGAAAGAGGGACCAGAGAAAACTTAGTAATTGACTATCCGAAGCTTCTGCTTTACCTTCAAAGGTGACAGAATTTATAGGGCTGACAGGAGCCTCAGGCCTGGAGGGCACCAGCTGGAAAAAGTAAAAGATGAAGAGAAAGAAGTTAGAGGAGTGAAGAGAAGAAACAGCCCAGGCGAGAGCCACAGAAAGCCATGAGACTGACAGGCTTAGCCCTATAAAAAGCCTCCAGCTGATTCCCATGGTTGCCTCTACCCAGGCAGCTGGACAGCTGAATGCAGAGGATGTCTACTTCAGAGGATGTGTGAGGCCATAAAAAGAGACAAAGGACTATCCCATACAGTAGCAATCATGGTTGAGCAAGCCAACAAGCCATGGTAAAGGCACTAGCAGGTTGCTGCTGCTTTGCCTCCAGTAAAGGAGGTTTAAGTTCTGTGAGAAGCTCATCCTTTGCATCCATCAAAAGGGAACGAGGGAAGAAAGTGGGAGGAAGAAAAGGGGAAATAGGTACAATGGTCTCTACCTAAGAGATGGATATTTTTGATAGGAGTAGAGAGAAAGAATGTAATAAGTTAAAGGAATTGTCCCCTGGAGGATGTAAGAACTATCATTGTATTCTTATGCACCTCAATCAACTGTTTTAAGTACCATACATTTATCACCTTATCTTCCCAACATTCTTATGATGTGTGGGAACTGTGATTATACCATTTTACAGATGAGGTAAGAAACTAAGACATTCAATGGCTCATCCAAGGTCCTATGACTAGTGAATTGCAGGTTCAGGATTAGATCTCAGGTGTGTCACCTGTGAAGAACATGCTCTTCACAGCTAAGCTCTCCTGCCAGGAATGGTGGTGCACACCTGTAATGCCAGCATGCAGGAGGCTGAGGCAGGAGGACTGTTGTAAGTTCGAGACCAGCCTGCACTACAAAGTGAGCTAAAGGCCAGCCTGAACTACATAGCCAAACCCTGTCTCAAAGAGACAACCATGTTCTGCTTTTCTGAAGTCCTGTGCTGTGAGATGTGGTCTGCCGAGCCCAGGGCTGTTACTGTGGAAGACATAACTATTGCCAGCTGTGTCGACCTAAGCCATCATTGGCACAAGGGGACCCAGGCTCCATAGTCAGTGAGCTGTGCTCAGGTCACATATTGGCTATGTGTACTCATGGTTTTGGAATCTGAGTACCAGACTTCTTTAAAAAGAGACAAATACATTGGAATCAGAGCATTTAAAGTGGAAACAAATAAGAGTTGAATTTGGTTTGAGTCTGGAACATGCCATTAAACATTTCTTTCAGGTTTGAGTCAGGCTAGATTTGACTTCCCATTCACTTTGAGTCTCTGAAAGTAACTTTTCTCCAGGAAGATCTTTGCTGAATAGCAGAGGCCACACAGCTTTGTGATACTGTTCATCCTAATAAGTATGGCACTCAGACACATCTCCTTTCTTAACTGCAGCTGTAGGGAAGGCAAAGGAAGAAAGCAAATTTCCAGCTGCCCGAGAGCCTGTGTATTGCTCCCTCATTTATTTGAGAGTAGCATCATGCAGTGTTAAACAAAATTAAACCTTTAGGTCTTTTATTCCTTACCCCTGTGTCCAAGCAAGTGAATGCCTAGACCATTCCAGACTCGTAAGTATAAATAATATTCAAGCTACAAGATTCCTCCCCCTCCTCGTATCACCTATACCACCTCTGGCAGTTGCAGTCTGAAAGTCATTCCCTGTACCTAAGCAAATCCTTCCTATAAAATGGAAGTCTGTGTTCCTCTGTAGAACCAAGTCAGTAAAACACTAATCTCATTGGAGTATGAGGTCCAAGCTTGGGACCTTTTGTCAGCACAGCACATGCAGCTAAAGGAAATCTATGCCTCACTCTTCATTCTGCTGCCCTCCATCTGCCATAGGCAACAGGCAACAGCTGGAAATAACACCCCTGCTGCCACCTTCTTCAGCCTATATCTCCTGCTGGCCTCAGCTTGGCTCCCTCAGGCACTGTGGCTCTTGCCCAATCTTGTGCTTTCCTGGCAACAGCTCTAAGCTTTCATGCCTCTTTCCTCTCCTCTGCAGGAGGCCCCTCTGAGGACAAGCTCCTGGCTGGTGACCAGATTGTGGCTATTAATGAGGAGGACGTGAGTGAAGCCCCCAGGGAGAGGTTCATAGAACTCATCAGGTAATAGGGGCCTCTGGGGCTTGACAGTAACTGAGCAGTGTCCCTGCCCCTGCCCCACCAGTGACATTAGGACTACCACCACACTCCCTGGCCCTGGGAGAAGCAGAGTGGGCATAGCTGTGGCTCCTAGACACCTACACCTTCAGGGCCAGACAGTCTGGGTCACCCAAAGGCCTCATACAAGAAACCTAGCCTGCTCCAGTGGTACAAGCAGACACAGCAATATTTCCACTAGGGCCTCACCTCCACCCCTCCCCAACTCATCTCCTCACTTGCCCCTTTGTTTTTGGGATAGACCAAATAACCAATGAGAATCAAGCTACTAAAAAGCACAATAATATAAGCATAGTGCAAGAAAATATTGCTCCCATCTCCTATCTTCCCTGAAAATCAAGTGCACATAAGAAAAACAAAACTATGGTACCCAGCCAGCGCATTCAGGAGGGAGACCTGCTACTGTGCATTATGCTCACAGTGACTGAATCACTTTAATGCTTCCGGTACCTCCCTGGGTGGGAACAGGTGAGAGAGAAAAGGAGTGTTGGGCATCCACCACCACCTATGAATGGGGAGGAACCACATTGTCTTTGCCCATCTCTTACACACACATGTACATACCATGTACACTCCCCTTCCTGAAACACATGTCACATGTACACACCCTTTGCTAGTTTTGAAGACTGCATTCTATGGGCTCACTTCCATTTTTGAGACCTTGGCTGCCCTCTCCTTCCACCCAGAACCATATCTTGTGCTGACATACAAATGGAACCATATTCCTTCTCTCTTCTTTGCCCCTCCCTTGTTCACCTGTGTAGTCCAGCTCCATCTCCTTTGACCCCTCTTGGTTCAAAGTATTTTCGTTGCATTTACCTTTCCAGGATTCCCAAAAGCCCATCTGGCCACAGAGTCACTCCCTGGCTTTCAAAGGCAGACCTCACATTCTGTCCATGGTGCAGCACCTTCTCATCTATTCCCAATGGGTTTGCAGTGCTCTGTCCTAAAGCCCTGAGCAGGTCTTTCTTGGCCTGTGGCCTCTCTAGCTCAATACTTCAAAATGCATCTAGTCCCTGACAACCTCTAATGTGGTACAACACTTGCCTAGCATGCATGAAGTCCTGGGGTCAATCCTCAGCATCAGCAAAATAATAATAATAATTATAATTCTAATAATATAATAGTAATACAAAACCACAAACACAAATAAACCCAGGTGACCTTTCATTTGTCTCTTCTCCCAGTTCAGTTGTCCATTGCATTCCCCATGCTTCACCCTCTGCTTTTTACCTTTCATCCTCCATCTCCACACCAAGATGGGGTGAGTGAGCCCAATCAGGGCTTGCTGGGGTTCGGATAGCCTGACCCCTCAGCAGTCACTGCTGTGCTTCTAGTAGATAGCTCTGCACACTATACAATGTAGCCTGGTTTTGTGAAGGAGTTCAAAGCTCCTTCTTACTCAAAGCCGAGCTTACTCTTAATAACCTTAAGGGCCAGTGAGTCACTCATTCAACCAATCAGTAATTATTATTGAGCATCTACCAAGTACTGGACACCATTAGGCACTGAAAATATAGCAGTGGATGAGACAAAGATCCTGCCTGCTGGAATTTGCATTCTAATATAAGGTGATACATCATAACCAATGAGTATAATGAATTAATAATTCAGCCATATCTCCAAAGTCAATAATTATTCAAGAATAGAAAATAGATCTGCATAAAGAAGATAAGGAGTGCTGAGTACAGGGTGCAGAATGTCACTTTAAACTGCATAGCCAGTGTTGGCCTCATTGAGAAGGTGGCATTTGAGGAAAGATTTGAAAGAGGTCAGGGTGTTGGAGAGAGAAGGGCCAGTACAAATGTCTTAAGTCAGCAGTGTGTCTGGCCTGATTGAGGAATGGGGGAGAAGCCAATGTCACTGGTGTTTGGTAAAGCGGGTAGTGTGGAAGACAAGTGCAGATTATGGAGAGTCTTGTAAGCCACTGTAAGAACTATGCCTTTCTTATAAATGAAAAGGGGAAAGATTGCAGAGGCTGGAGTAAGTGAGCCATGGGATTTATGTTGTGCTCCTTCCCTGTTCAAGATAAAATGTTTTCCTTTGTAGTTGCCCTATAGCACAACTCTTTACTTCTTTTGGGAATTTCCCAAACCTTGCAGTTTGTTCATGCCTGGGCCTTGCCTCAACAAATATGGTAAATGTTCAGAGTGCTTAATCAGGGGGGTCCAGTTATTTCTTGACTCTTGGAACTAATGGCACTTGACTCTACTTCTTGAATGCCTTTATTCCAATAAGCATTCACAAAAGGCCAATCAGGAGAAGGGAAATGCTTTCAGGCAAACTTCTTTCCTTTCTTTTAATTCTTTTAAATGATGATGTATTCCTGAAAGTGAATTTCCATACTCTATAGCTTCTTTGGTGCAAGTATAATTCTTGTGAGAAGAGTTTCAAACTCTTCACCCTTTTGAATATTTGTTATCAGGAGAGTCCTGGCTTCCATCTGTTCCTCCATGGCTCTAGTTTTCTGGTCCCTCAGTTGAAACAAATCTGGTGAGTGTGAGTCATGGTGACCAAATAACATCCTTGGGATTTTTCCTTTGAGAGTCTCCTCTTGCTTAAATGCCAAAATCAACAATAACCATCATACATGGTTCCCTGGACTCTCTGGCTGTATGCCCTTTGAGTTTCATAATTCAGGTCTTGTTTTCTTGAGAATTTTCTCATCTACAGATAAAATTGCTCCCCCAATTTTTGGATTTCTACAGAAAGATGTAAGAAGAAATAAATAAGACCTGAAAAATGATATCCCCCAAGGTAATGGTGATCCCATCACCAGATGCCTGTGTAAATTGATATGGATGGTTTGCTTTGGCCTCCACAAATGCAAGGCAAAACATCATGCAGATGCTCAGGTTGCCCTCTGTCCTGATCCATATAGCTCCATGCAACCCAGAGTGAATTCCGGTGTTGCTTCCTGTACTAGGTGAATGCCTACTGCGTGATACATTGCTCTCCTGTTCCCTCTCTTCTCTGTAGGACTGCGAAGGAATCCATCGTTCTTACAGTTCTGCACACTCATCAGGTGAGTGAGCTTCCACACCATCTGCCCTACCCCATCCTGGCTTAGAGGAGATGAACCCATATTATAAAGCAAAAGCATAGAAAGTATATGGGGGGGTATGTCAGAGACAAGGACCAACAATGTGAGATAAGGGTTTAGGAGACAAAGAAAACCTTCTGAATATCATGGCCACTTTCACTTCCTCCGAGGCTGAGGATTCCAAAGTGCTGTGTAGTGCTGTGCTCTGTGCTATGTTTCTTGTTTTATTGGTTTAAGCTGCACACTGCCTCAGTTCCAAATCTACCTTCCACGTCTTTTTTGCTGGACCCTATCTAAATTTTCTTATCCAGTAATGTCCGGCTACCATAAAGTCCTGACAGCTAATGGGTATTAATTTTGTTCTTTCATGTAGGTATATACTAAGTGGCCCACAATACATGAAACACAATACTGTATGTAAGGAATTCCACATAAAGTTGCTAAGATGAATAGTTGGACAAAAAGATTCATCTCTACCCAGTAGTCACTGACTAGCTGTATGATCTTGGGTAAACCTGATCCCTTTTCTGAACCTGTTTCTTCATCTCTAATTTTCTAAATTAGGAGGTTCAGAGTAGAACAGTGTTTCCTAAATGTGGCTGATATTAATGGTCAATATGACTACTTATTAAGAGCAAAATTCTCTTGAACCAGAGGCAGTGTTGCATGCCTATAATCCCAGCTGCTTGGGAGTCTGAGGCAGGAGGACTCTCAGCCCAGCAATTCAAGGTCAGCTAGGGCAACATGGCAAGACCGTTTCTTAAAACAAGGCTGGAGGGCCGGGGAGATGGCTCAGTGAAATAAGCATTTTCCTGGCAAGTGCAAGGGCCTGAGTTCAATCCTCAGATCCGCAAAAAAAAAAAAAAAGAAAGAAAAGAAAAAAAAAAAAAACAAGGCTGGGAGAGGATGGGTGTGGAATGGAGGGAGGAAGAGTGGAAGGGAGTGGAAGGGAGGAAGAAAATTTCCAAAGCTCTCCCTCTCCTCTAGTGCTAGGGTCAGAAAGGCCAGCATTTGTACTAAAATAATCCCTATAGCCATTTTAACTTGAATATACAAATCTAAATTCAAATTATGTGTGAAACTCATAGCCCTCACTATGCCTCCAGCCTACCTGTTCCTTCCTATTGCCCATAACACTTACTTTTACCCATCACTGAAATCACATCTCTGGAGGAGCCTGCACCAGAGCTGTGCTTTGAGGAAGGAGTAGGATTTCCCAAACTCAAAGAAAAGGAAAAATTTCGTCTTTTTGAAAAACATAATGTCTATGCAAAATCAGAGATGGCTCACAGGCATGAATCCTAGGCCTACAAGTCAGGAGGATGGGGTTTAAATCAGGCCCAGCACTAAATAACTCACCCCATAGCCCTCAGCACTCATGTAAGTCTATGGGAATGTTGTACGCACATATATTCACTATTGCATATATTCACACAATATTCTCCTATATACACATATGTGCCTACATATTCCCATATAGACTTGCAAGGTACATATTTATATAAAATTTACACATACACAATATCCATATAAATACCATGAATACTCGCACATATGCCCCCACACACACTTGCACACACATATGCTAGCAAATTCTCTCATGCATAAACAGAGCCCTTATATACTCACACACACACAACATGCACAGATAAATAGGCCTTACTTAGTTAAAGCTCTGAGCAGACAAACCCCAGCCCTCCATGGGTGTGGAA
>NDGM011107685.1:0-16875 GCA_002564305.1 Octomys mimax | reverse complement strand
GTTCATCTTAAGTGACTTACTTTAATGGTCTGCCTTTTCTTAATTGTCTCACATTTTTCAAAGAATATATTCTTGGTGCTTAATGAGTGGGTATACATTCAAGAATTTTTTAAGCTAACGTTTCTCAGCATTCACACTGTTGATAATTGTACTAGGTAATTCTTTATAGCGGGAATGGGAAGGGTGGCACTCCTGCTTATATAGAATGTTTAATGACATTCCTGACTTCAGCCTTCCAGCTGCCCACACACTCCACCCGCCATTGTGACACAGACTTTATGAGTAGATTGTTAGTCGTCCATAGTATCCTTCATTCCCCACTTTCACAATCTCTAATAGAGAAGAGATTTGATGATAGATGCTAACTAACTTAAAAGAGGCGATATATACAGTAATAGCAAAACAGCTTAGACGTGAAAGTTCTGCGACTGGCATTGTAGCTGTACTCTTGTCACATAGCTGTTTGCTTTTGGAAAGATCTAAGAGAGACCAATAGCAAAACATTTCATGTATGGGGCTCAATTTGTCAGTTATTTTAATGGAGAACTAATGTTTTTCCCATGGTTTATCAAGAAGTATTAATGTAGTTTTCAGAATATGAATACAAATAATATGTGAAGAAGAGAAAATTTTATTGTTTATATTCCAAAGCTTACAAATTAGTCTCTCAGAAAGTAAAGTGATCTTCCCTGGAAGTTGAGTACCTAGCTACCTGATTCTCAGTTCAGACTCTAATGCTTTTAACCTTTCCTCATAGGTCCATTTTTTCATCCCTTTAATCATTCCCGTTGCTCTTCTTGGACCATCTCTAGTTTCTCCATGTCGTTCTTGAATTGTGGAGCCCCAAACTGGATATTGTTCTCCAATAAGGGCCTGACTAATGCCAAGTATAGTGGGAGGATTATTTCCCAGTTCTTGCATGTTTTACATCTATAACATGGAGTCCAAGAAAAGCTGAAATAATACGGAGTTGTTTTATAATTGATTGCAATTTGCTCACTCTGTAAGTCACTTTCAAGTAGAATACTGACATGTACTTTTAAATGCTTTTTATTTTATTTGACAGTTTACTGGTATTTATAGCTACTCAGATATTTATAAAGCAAGCCTTTAAACCAAAATTTTTAATAGTTTTTATCAATATCAAATCATAATTTTGAGCACCTTTATATGATAGTAGATTAGAATGACAAGATTACTTTTTTCCCTTGTATTACTTTGTATATTGAATTATTTGTATAAATCAGCATATAAACTACAGTTCTTCATTCCTATCCTCAATGCTAATTTTTTGAGATGTGTTTTCATGATGTTAAAAAAAACCTTTTGGTATATTATTATGAGGAAAGTTAACATTTTATAATGTGTAGCAAAATAGCATAGATGTCAATTGCAGTTCTCTGGATTGTTTTTATTACATAGTTGGAATGGTAACAAAACCAGCAAATGAGCAATCCCAGGACTTCTCAATACACAACGAAGATTTTCCAGCATTGCCTGGTTCCAGCTATAAAGATCCAACATCAAGTAATGATGACAGTAAATCTGTAAGTAACTGAAACTTGTGTGAGTAATGTAGTTTTCTTCCCTTCAGATTTCTCTTATATTAACAGTTACTAAATACTATTACAAAACTATTTATCTTGACTACCTATAATAATCTAACTTCTTGAAGAATGTGGAAAAGCTTTATAACTTAGAAGATAGCCTATTTTTTTCCTATTTCATATAGGTTTGCAAATTTCTGTTGAACTTCTCAGAGTTAATTTAGACTTTTATTGTAGTCCCTGTCAGCTGGATCCCATGAAGTTTGATAATATAGCCTTCTAAGGAGCTGTGTTTTTCTTGAGTAAGTTTTCTCATTGAAGAATCTTTATACACATTTTTATACCTGTGTTGATTCAGCCAACTCAGCTTCTTTCTGACTTAACAGATGTGTTTATTTCTTCCACACTAAGCTGAAAGTAGTTTTTTTGTGTGTGTGATGGGAGTTTGTACATCATTAAAATAAATAATAAAGGTTTGTTGGGTAAGGATTCAGTTAAGTATGAATTTTAAAAGTTCATGTGTTCTTAGCTTGTCTTGGAAGTTGCTTTGGTGATATTTTAGATAGTGTACTATGTAATTCTCTTGTAAAGGAAAACTTGGAAAAATATAACTTAAAGTGTATCCTAAGGCATAAAGCCCTAAGCAAGAGATGTTTTTTCTCTGACTTAAAATTTGAGGTAAATAAGAATTATTTCCCTTGTTCATGTAATGCTCACTAATAGAGGGTATAGGATTTCTTTGTGTATGAGATAGTTATGAAGGCAAAATGTTCACGTAGAACTTGAAAGACAGGTAATAATTCACTAGAACCTTAAATACAATAAATGAATGGCAAGGTATAAACTTGAATTTATCTAGTCACCACATTTTAATATCATTTAATCTTTTTCATACTAGAATTTGAATACATCTGGCAAGACAACTTCAAGTACAGATGGACCCAAATTCCCTGGAGATAAAAGTTCAACAACACAAAATAATAATCAGCAGAAAAAAGGGATCCAGGTGTTACCTGATGGTGGGACTCTATAAATGTCAAAAATATTATACAATACATTTTCTGTATTTTTCCTTAAAATAAGCTGACTTTTTCTTATCCAGGTCGGGTTACTAACATTCCTCAAGGGATGGTGACGGACCAATTTGGAATGATTGGCCTGCTAACATTTATCAGGGCAGCAGAGACAGACCCGGGAATGGTACATCTTGCTTTAGGAAGTGACTTAACAACATTAGGCCTCAATCTGAACTCTCCTGAGTAAGTTTTCTTTTCTTTTTTTTTCTTCCCCATTTGTATATAATATTTCTAGTATTTAATTTCAAGTTTCTAGTTTTAAATCTCATGTCATCAAATTACATCACCCGCTGCCCCTCATTGTTGCAGTTATCTGCTTGCTTTTTGGGTCACTCCGTCTCAACTCCTGAGTCACTGTTACTCTGCATTATTAGTCCTCTTACAGTTTGACAGATCTGATATACACATATGTGCTCTTTCTAAAATCCCGAAATCTTGCTTTCCTAAATCTCTTTCCTCTAAAATTATGTCTTTCATTGTGCCTGAACCGTAGGTTTATTTGTTCCTTTCATGTTTTCATTGTTAGCAGCTATATTCTCTCCAAAATTTTAAACTCATGCTGTAAAGCTTTCTGACCACCCTATCTTGTATTTCTCTTCTGTTTGTACTAGTTCCTATAATCACTGACCCCACTGGTACCTTTCATTTGATTCTTCTACCTTTTCACTGTTCCTCCAATAACCTGTTTCTGTTCTCTTTGAGAACTTACTTTCTTAGCTGTTAAATCACTATTAAGCCATAATTGCTCATATTCTCTTGACTACTTAGCCCTTTCCTCACTTTGTCGTACTTGCACAGTACCCAAACAACTACAGTCGTGGTTATTTCTCTACCAATTCCTTTCCTACCATGTGCTGTTGTACTTGGCTAGCGAAATACATACAACTTCACTGCCTGGTCTCTTTATATTCATGGCAAAAAAAATGCATCCCTAATTATGCCAATCATAGTCATACCTGTCATGTTAGTCCATTGGCTCTTTTGCTGTTCTGTGCAACAGTTTTATACTTTTGCAAAAAGACCTTCTCTCTCTGTCCCTTGGCTTTTTTATTTCTACTTTTTTTAAAAGGTAGAAGCAATTGGAAGAGAGTCTCAGCATATCCTGCCACCAAATCTGCCTGTTACGATCTGCATCTACCTTGTTCTTGTCTTCTACCACCGCTTTACCATAGTTGATCCCTGCTTTCTGCTTTCTGCTTAAGACCTCCTAAAAACTGAAGGATGTGACTGTAATGGTTCTTAAATTTTGTTGAATCATTTCCATCAACCAAAAATGTACTCTTATTTCTCTTATCTTATAAAAATGACTTTTCATCTAGCCTCCTTTGTGAGTTAAAGTCACATTTCTCCTTTTTGAGACTAATCTCAAAGGAATCATCTAGGTTTCTCCAGTTTGTTCTGTCTGATTCTCTGTGATAAGCCCATTTTAGTGGGATTTTGCTACCACACCATTAAAAGTGAACTCATTCAAGGTCACCAACTGATGTCCATGTTTTTAAATTCATCCCCTACTAACATGATCTTTTCCTCTTTGAATTCATCATTTTTACCTAATTTTACTGCTTGATTCTTCAGTTTGCTTTGCTGGTATTTTGTTCTCTTCTTGACTTCTTGTGTTAGTTTTGTACTTAGTGTCTTGATAACATTTTCCAGCCTCATAATTTTATATGCTCTATGTATTGAGGAATCTTACGTTTATTTCCAGTCCTGATTTCTGTCTTTAACTTGTAATTTCTGGATCCAGTTGAAATTAAACCTCTCTAGAATCATCTTACCATGTATACTCTAGCTGTAACCTTCCTGATCATAGTTAATACTCTGACATGCTTTATCCTTAACTTCTCATTTCGATATGTATGCCATATCTAGTCATTTCACAAGACAAGTACAAAGTCTGACTACCTTTTCTCACTTCTTTACGCTAATACACTGGTTTGAATCCTCCTCTTTGTGGGTAGTCCACTACCAAACACCAGGCCCCTCTGGTTCTCTCTTTGCCCTGTCCCATTCGCATTCTTCTAATAACAACACAGACAGCCCATTTGAATGGGACTGCTTTGTGTAATATCCAGTAAAAATTTAATTGTAAACTCAAGATTTTTCTCAGCCTTAAGGTGTTTCCCCCAGCCCCAACGTGTTTTCCCTTTATTCAGTGATCCACCTTGACTGGCCTTCTTGCTGTACCTCTTATATCAATTGAATCTCTATCCTAATTGCTCTAGGAGTACTTTTTAAGTAGAACAGCCTTCTTACCAGATAATTAATATGATTAGTTACCTCATTCTGTTCTTGTTCAAATCTTCTCAATGAGACCTACACTGACCATCCTATTTGGCAGCCAATCTCTTCTCCCTGACCTTCCCCTGAAATGGATTATTATTTATTACACTAATTGTAATATGCCTCCCGGTAATATGCCATTTGCAACCAGAAGTAAGTTTTATGTTGTCACAGTCTTTGTTTTGTGCTTTTTTTTTGAGACAAGAGTCTTGCTATGCATTTCAGGCTTCCCTTGAACACACTGTGTAGCCCAGGCTGGCCACAAACTTATAGTGATCTTCCTGCCTCGGCCTCCTGAGTGCTGGGATTCCAGGCCTCTTTAACTATGCCCTGCTCCAGTCTTTGTTTTTCTCACTGTGTATGCCATGTGCCTAAAACAGTGCCAGGCATATATGAAAAGCAATCTCTTTTGGGTGAATTGGAAATTTTTCTAATAATAATTACTATTTTTTACTGATCTGGGTGGGTGGAGGTACATATAAATAGAAAAGTTATTTCACTTGGGATATGATATTGATGGGTTTAAAGCATTCTTAGTTGAAGTCTACTGGAAGAAAATTTAAATCCTATATATTATGATACATTGTGTCATTTATTGGATTACAGAAATGCTAAGGGGAGCAGTCCTGTTGTATTTTTGATATATAGAGATAGATAATTGTTTCCGTTTTTTGCTGTATAAGACACAGTAAACCCAAGAAAGGGACTTAAAATTAAAGATGCTCATTTTACTTTTGAAGTCTGCCTTTCCTAGTTTTCCTGAAATTAAGTTAGAAATCTATTTTTCTACTTTGGACTTCAAGGTGGTTTTTTTTTTCCCCCCCTTATTCAGAAATCTCTACCCCAAATTTGCATCACCCTGGGCATCTTCACCTTGTCGACCTCAAGACATAGGTAGGAAAATCTGTTTGTGTTCAGAACTTTTAAGAAAATATTCATAACTGAGAATCAGTTAATAAGGCTTTTTTCATTTTATTATCTAGACTTCCATGTTCCATCTGAGTACTTAACGAACATTCACATTAGGGATAAGGTGAGTGTAGTTTATTATTCTACTCAGTCAGCATGAATTTTATCTATTTTTCAGGTGCTGTTTTTTTTAATTCAGACAGCATATTTTTCAATTAGCAATTATCTCAGGGATTTGCTTTTGTATGTCCATTCAGTTATATAACAGTTTCATTCTATTTTCGCTTATTATCTTAATGTTTTGATGGTATCCTTTGTTATATTTTTAAAACAAACCAATGTTAAGACTGGCAAAATATAATTAATAAAAGGGTACAACTATACAGTTGATGAGAGGAAGTTAACTTAAAATATTAAATGAACTTTTTTCTGATATTTTCATTTAATGTTCTTACTCATACGAAAGGTTTCTCTTTACGAGTATTATGTAGGCAAAGTGATTTTAATGAAATTGTATATATGTTTCAGAATAATTTACTATATTTACTATAACTTTGCCCTTCATTTTTCTTTTACGTTGATTTAATTACTTGTAATTTTAGTTATAAATTAATCATTAATAGATGATAGCTTTGATCTTTTTTGATCTAAGAATGAAACAGTAAGTTTTGTTTAGGGTAATGAACTAAAAGTTCATTTCTGCTAAGGAAAAGTACATAATGGAATCTAAATCTTAGCCTTGTACATTGATACATTTATGTTTTGCAAATATAACGTAAATAGGCATGTATAATTAAATGACAGTATTTTGAATCTGATCCATCCAAACTGATATTGATATTATAGAAAGTTATGTGTGTATATATATATATATATATATATATATTTTAGTGTGTCATTTAATACCTAAATAGACGGGAAGCAAGAATTGTAATAAAAATGCTAATATTTTTGCATTTGTGTATTATGTGATTTGCTGCGATCTCAGAAGTGCCCTTTTGGTGTAGTTCCATAACCACATGAAAAAGAATTTTGGTGCATTGACAGTTGCTGCAAGAACTGGCAAAAATTGCACTCAGACAACTTAAGAGCAGAGTAAACATTTAGAGCATACAGATAAATTTTTGTTTTGGAGCACTTTTCAGTTTTTATTGTAATGTAAAAATTTGAGGCTTGGTTTCACTTGCAGCTTAGAGTATGGCCGTAGCTGGTTTTACCTCGTGTGGGGAGATGGAACGTGGTCATCCCTCAGTTGCCCATTTCACCAGAACAGAGTCTGTGTGGTGCTGGTACTCGCCATCCGGGAGTGCTAAGTACACGAGCAGTCTGTACATCCCCATCAATGCAGGTGCAGTCCACACTGCGTAATCCCGTGTGGTCCGTAAGATGCTTCCATGTACCCCCACTTGTTTCATTTATTTTTGTTTTTAGTAACCCACTTACCAATGTCTGTATTTTAGAACCAAAGCTCAAATATAAATAAGTTGAAAATGGTCATATTAATAATAGAATTAGGACTTGATTACAATCCTAGATCTCTGAGCACAATATATTTTAGTGTTGTTGCCACTAAATTATTCAGAAATCCTTGGAGTGAAATGATCTACATTTGATTTTCCTTGGACGTTATTTAGCTTTTTTCCCTAACTGTATAGTTATTTAAATGAAACTCTTCGAAATTATAAAATTTAAAATTATAATTACATATCTAATGTGGTTGTTTGCTATAAAGGATTTCTGTTTATCGCCTCTTTTTTTACTTTAATAGTAGCAAAGATATATTAGTATTTTAAAATTTGTTTTGCATTTCATAAAAGTTTTTCTTTTGCAGCTGGCTGCAATAAAACTTGGCCGATATGGAGAAGACCTTCTCTTCTATCTCTATTACATGAATGGAGGAGATGTATTACAACTTTTAGCTGCAGTAGAGCTGTATGTTCAAAATATTTTAATCACTTTTCAGCATAGTGGATCTTGAGTGTTCTGAAAAGTATTTTTAATGATGAGAGTTACACTTTCTTAAGTGAAAATTGTTCATTAAGTTAGTTTATACTGCATAAATTAATTCAGATTAAAGCTGTGTATCACTATGGCATTATAACATCTATACATAAAAGGAATTTCATAGTTAATTCAAAATTTGTAATAAGACAGTCAACTTGACTCATGTATTTGATTAATTGAATATTCATCATGATTGTGGTTCTTATAGAACCATATATACTAATGGTTAGACACAGAATTTCATCAGTTAATAAGCATCTGTTGATTATCTGCAAAGTTTCTGCACATTTGTCAAGTGTTTTGAAGTGCTTATAACATAAGGTCCCCATTCCATATTGTATCATAGATTATCAATAACATTTTTGTGAATAGTCTTGATCAATACTTTAGAGTATAAAATTGACTACATTGATAATGATTTGTGTCAGTTTTTCTCAGTTGAGAATATATTTCTTTGCCCATGTTTTCCCCCTTCATTTTAATAAAGTAGGGATTATCACTTGTTCTTTTTCATTTTTGTGTAATAAATTCACTTATCTGTAACTGGTAGTTTCTCATACCTAATTTATTTCTAAAAACCACCTCATTATGTTGGTAAGAAAGCACATGGAAGTTAGTTTTTGTGTAACATTTACCCCCTTTGAATGTTACTTCTCTGGTTTATTAATGATAAGTGTTCATTGGTTCTTGGATAAATTCTAGTAATATCCTTTGCTTTTTCAAGCTTAAGTCAAAGTTTTGAATAAAAAAATAAAGTAATGCACTAAAATTTTCAAAATGGCTAGTGTTTTCAGCAGCCAGAAAATTACAAAAATTTAAGCAATTCAAATATTATTTTGTACAGTATGATGCAGTAATCCAAATAGTTGACTTTTTAGCAAGGCCTGGTGGAACATATGGAATCCCAGCTCTCAAGAAGCTGAGACAGTACTGCTTTGCATTCAAGGGCACTCAGGGCTCCACAGTGAGTTCATACCCAGCCTGAACTATATACCAAGACCCTGTCTCAAAATAACAACACCAAACCAAAAGGAAGGGTTTTTGCTCTCCTTAAAATAACATTTCAGTTTCTGCTGAGTGTTCAGATAACCAAGAAAGAAATCAGGTTTCTAGAACATATTATTGTATCTTTATTTGGTCTGCCTGAGTTTTTATCCCACTAACCATAGAACTTTTAAATGTTTATTTTGTTTATGTAACAAGCATATACAGTTCAATAAAGGTAGGGATGTTAACAAATGTGCTTTCTCAACAAATACTTGTTTCACTATATTCCAGTGTAGTTTTATTTAAAATAGGATCAAAAAGCATCCATATTTATTGGCCTTTTGGCTATGCTTCTTGGCCTTCTGGCTATGATCAAGTGAGAAGCATCTGTATAGTTTTAGAGAATGTAAAAAATGTTGGATATAAGCTAAAAATTATCTTTTCTTTTTAAAAATTGCAGTTTTAACCGTGATTGGAGATATCACAAAGAAGAACGAGTATGGATAACCAGGGCACCAGGCATGGAGCCAACAATGAAAACCAACACATACGAAAGGGGAACATATTACTTCTTTGACTGTCTTAACTGGAGGAAAGTAGCTAAGGTATATTTTTTCCCATGTGCAATCCAGACATTAAAAAAGAAGTGTCCTTTTTAACTTGTATATGTGTACCAGTACTTCTGTTCCAATAATGTGCTATATTTTTGCCAAGTCTTTTATCTCCACCTGTTTTGTTTGATTTTAAGAGAATGTTGTTCAGCAATAATTCAGTTCACTAATATGGGAAAATTATGAAACTTGCTAAATGCTTTTGTAAAATTATACAAGAATTGATAACATTTGAAATAATTTGTGTCAACTGAATTCCTACTATTTGAACTATCTCCATGTCTATTAAATTTTAAACAAAGATACCCTGTTGCAACCCCAGTCATGTATTTTCATATATTGTTACTTTAAGCAAGGATGATATTTTCTTAAAAGGAGTATGTAAAAGCCTTCTAAACTTACGTTGGTTGCAGAACGATTCCTGAATTTTTATTTACAAATCATTTAAATAAAGAAAATTGAAAGCATTAACCGTTACTATTTCTGTGACCACTGTGCTAAATATTGAGAAAAAATGGATAATGAGGAAAGATTAAGTTGTGCATTTGCCTCACCAAAATATCTAACTGTCCCACATGCAAAATTTCATCAGTATCAATGCATATTTCATACTTCTGTTTAGTACCTTATGTATCATATCCCTAGTAGAGATTATAGCTTTATTACCTGATTTCACAGAGGAAATGAATAAATTTTCTGAATGAATTTTTCATCAGTGATTAGTAACTCAGGAGTGAGATTTTTTCTTTCTTTAAAAAACACATTTTTTAAAATGTATTTAGTATAAGGTCTACAGGATCTCATTACACAGATCAGACTTGGAGTGATCCTCCTGTTTTCAGCCTCCTAAGCACTGGGATTATAGATGCATGCCACCATGCCCTTGCCTTCTCAGCTTGCTCTGGGGAGGGTAGAGGCTGGCACGGCACACCGGGGGTCAAATCCCAGTCCCTGTATCTGCCTAAGCACAGGCTAGGAGTTAGTTTTATTTGGTTTTGGTAAATGTAAACAGAAGAATATATCAAACACTTAGTTATTGGACAATATTTAATATATTGGTTTGTGTGGAAATGGGTGTATGTTTTGAATCAGCTCTATTAAACTAATAAAAAGTTTATACTCGAAGAAGGCAGTATAAAGTGTTTACCAGATACATACTACAAATGTTTGATATCCCAAGAAGATACAGTGTAAAATTTGGATAAAGAAAAGGATAAGCCCAACAAGTAACCATGAAAGTGATAAAGCACACCAGAGGTTAAGTATTTTTTATGATTATTTTCAGGTTTCTTTGTAATGGTCATAGCCATTATATCATGAATTTGAATTTAACTCTTTTTTCTGCTATTTCTCTTTTGATGTTGCACAAATTTTCTTTCTATGCTTTTCTCCTTTTTGTAAAATGAGGGTGGTAATTTCCTCTAAGTTATTGAGACTGCGATTTTAACACACATGCATATATACCCTAAATACAATGCTTGGCATATGTTGGGTATTTGATCTGGGGTTGAAGGGGAGGAGATAAGGTAGTAGTAGTTGTGTTGTTGCTGTTTTCATCACTGTCATAACTTAATAGTAATATTTCAGACATGGAAAAATTATAACTGATTGTTGCTTGCTTTTCTCATGAGTTTCCAAACTTTAACCTGTACTGGAGTCACATGGAAGACTTGTTAAAGGACAGCTGTGATTCCATGCTGCACCATAACTCCACTCTTTCTTAGGTAGTAAGTCTGTAGGTGTGGGACCTCAGAGTTAACGTTTGCAATGAGCTTGCAAGTTATGCCCCGTATTTCTTTTTTTTGGCAGAACCGGGGATTGAACTCAGGCTCTTGCGCTTGCCAGGGAAGCGCTTATTCTTCTGAGCCATCTCCCCGGCCCTAATATGCCCGTATTTCTGTCCTAGTCTAGGGACATAGTTATTTTTGACTTAAGAGATGCACGAAAAAGAAAAATAATCTTTGAAGGGGAAAAATTCATTAGTAAATAGCCAAAGATTTCTTCATTCAGTTTTAAGCTTTTTGCTGAGTAGTGCTGTAAGGTTCAAACATGAGAGAGACAGACAAACAGAGAGAGACAGAGAAAATGCTTCCAGTAGATAGCTTTACACAGTGTGATTAAAAATGTAGTGAATGTTTAAATTGTTTTCTTTCTTCATTTCTTGCTTTTTTTTTTTTTTTTTTTTTTTTTTTAAATACAGGCTCAGCCCTCCCTGAAGGCAGGGCTGGCGGGGTATGTGGTGCCGGGGATAGAACCGCTGTCCCCTGTGCCTGCTTAAGCTTGCTGGCCCTACCTAAATTGTTAAAATTTTGTTATAGTAAAAAATACAGTGCAATTAATAGCTCCTAAACCATGCCATGCCCCTTTTAGTCTATTACTTTACCACTTTTTGAAGCAGTTCTGCAAGTCCTCTTTTGTGAATGTCGTTAGTTGCACTGTCAAGGTGCCTCATTGTCCTGAACTGATGCAGAATGTTCATTTTTCCTGACATTTTGCCCTTGCGGAAGAGCTAAAAGTGGCATATAGCTAGATCTGGTGAGCAGGAAAGAGAACTTTTAGAACTGCTTTTAAAAAGTAGCAAGAACTGGGCTAAGTACTTAAAAGTTCAGAGTAATAAGGTATTTTGAGGACTATTAATAGAAGTATATGTTTTATTGTTTTAATTCAAGCATTCACTATATATTTGATAACTTCTTGCACAATGACAGATATGTGTGAGGAAGTCAGCTTAGATGAGGAAATCCCTTCAGTCTTAAGATCCACCCAAAAAAGATAACTATTCAGAAACCAAGCATTAATATAAGGCATTAAAAACTTTTGCCTATCTAAAATATACCTTACAAGAGCCAGACAAATAGCTCAACAGATTAAAGCGCCTGCAAGCAGGCACAGGGGTCAGGTTCCATCCCTGGACCTTCCTTGCTGGCCCTGCCCCCGGGGCGCACTGAGACAGCAGTTGAGACTGGGTGTGGTGGCGCACGCCTATAATCCCAGCTCTTAGGAGGCTGTAAACGGGCGGATCATTATGAGTTCAATCTGGTAGTGAGACCCTGAACACCCTGTAGACCCTTCCCTAAAATACAAAAAAATATATAACTTATATATAATACATACATTAAAATAATTTTGCCCTGTTTTTATCTATACTTCCTAAGTAGTTGAGCTTTTACCTTCATTTTTAAAAGTTTAGCTGTAAAGTGGAAAAATTACATTTGATTAATGTTAAATTATTTCCTAAGAAACCTGTCTTAACATTTTGCTGTCTACTTGCATTAATACTTTCCCAGGTTATTTTCATAGTGATGGAAAGCAAGCAGAATTATTGGTTTCTATTTGGTACTAAGCAGCTGACTTATTGTTTATATTGAAATAAAATTCATGAACTTACATTTACAAAATAAATTTTTGACAGTGACTTTTTAAGGATGTGTTCAGTGTTTTCACAGAAAATTGGTTAGCAGTTAAGAAATTTGGGTCTTATTCATAGTATATTTATTAACAGACTTCATATAATTACAGAAAATTCATGAATATGACATGTATTATGTCAAGTTGAGAGTCACCATCTGTAAAATGGGTAGGTTTCCTGTTCATAAAAACATTCATTAAATAGCTTCAATTCATATGGAACTGCAGTGTGAATTGGTATTTTAATTAATAATGATACTATGTTATCATTGTAAGTCATTGAACAATCTAGACCAAAATCTTAGTTCATATCTTGTATGAGCTTTTAAAAAAAAGTCACTTAATATTTTTAGAAAACTTATAACTAAAGCATTAAATGAATTAAATCAGATGTATTTGTCCCCTCAAGTTTTTGTGGCCCTAAGATCTGGATTCAGATCTATTAGTTGTTTACAGATCTGCCTGGAAAATTATCATCTCTGTACATAAAATTTTCACATTGTTTTTGCTTATTCCTTTAGGTAGCCTCAACTTTCTAAAAAAACAGGTAGATCTATCATGTTATTACAATTGGCTGCCTGTGGTGGCACCTGCCTGTGATCCCAGCACTCTGGGAAGCTGAGGCAGGAAGATCTCATGTTTGAACCCAGCCTGGACAATTTACTAAGACTGTCTCTCAAACTTTAAAAATATAGTAGGGCTGAGTATATAATTATGTACAAAGGTCTTGAGTTCAATCCCCAGTACCACCAACAGAAAACAAAGACTCATTTCCTGGTAGAGATTTATGATAGTTCATGTAGTATATATAATGTAAATATTTTATTTTGCAATATGTATTAGTACTTAATAGTTTTACAAAATACAGGTTTCCCTGTGGCATTTGATTGTAATTCCTCCTGCTTATTACCCTCCTTTTTTACCTTTCTTTGCTCCTCCCCAGTTCCCTTTTTCTTGTCTACAGCCTTCCTTTTTTAGTAAGATTTTTAAAGTAATTTCTTCCACAGTGAATTTTTAGCTAATAGAGGATTCCTGTTAGTAGCTTTCTGAAATCAAAGGCTTAAAAATTTAAGAATTCTTTTAATCTAACTTCACTGTAGAGTTTTAGCAGGATTTCTTTTTCTTTTTCTTTCTTTTTTTTTTTTGGCAGAACTGGGAATTGAATTCAGATCCTTACGTTTGCCAGGGAAGCACTTATTCTACTGATCCATTTCCCCGGCTCCCTAACAGGATTTCTAATGCTTAGGAATTTTTATATCATAGTTCAGTATAAATCTAGCTTTTTTTTTCTCATTAATTTTGATGATATATAGAGTACATCTTTTTCTTTGGTAATGTGTGCTTTTCTTCAAGGCCTTGTACATGTAAATATAGCACTTACCAAAATTTAAGTTTGTACAGATTTATAGGTAAAAGAAAATCAATAATTTTTGAAAATTTAAACAATTCCTGTAGTATTTCTTTAGATTAGTGATGTTTTTGTTGTATATTTCATCATCTGAATCAGTGAATTTCACTTCTCTTTGAATTAAGTAACTTTTTGAAAATACACACCCTAATTTTATTATAGAGGAAATGAGTCATAGAAAAGTTTTTGGCTTTTTTTTTTTTTTTTTTTTNTTTGCAGAATTGGGGCTTAAACTCAGGCCCTTGCGCTTGCCAGGGAAGCACTTATTCTATTTAGCCATCTCCCCAGCCCCAGAAAAATATTTTTAAAAGTATGTAAAAAGGGTTGGCCAAATAGCTCAGTGGATTAAAGTGCCTGTAAGCAGGTGCAGGAGCTGGGGGTTCAATCCCCGGGCCTGCGGTGCCAGCCCTACCCCTGGGGCGTACTGAGATGGCATTTGAGACTGGGAGTGGTGGTGGTATAATTCCAGCTCTTGGGAGGCTATAAACAGGTGGATCACTATGATCTGATCTAGTAGTGAGACCCTGAACACGCTATATACCTTTCCCTAAAATACAAAAAATAAAAAATAAAAAATAGAAAGTATGTAAAAGTTTCTAGTCTTTTAAATCATATTGTAATCTAATAATAATTACTATTATTTATTTAGGACAGGGTCTTTAGGGTCTCACTATGTAGATCCAACTTGTAGTGATTTTCCTGTTTTCAGCCTCCCAAGTGCTGAGATTACAGGCACACACCACTATGCCCAGTCTCAATCGCTGTCTCAGTGTGCCTGGGGGGCGGGGCCGACACAGCAGGCCTGGGATCGAATCCTGGCCACTGCACTCTGCCTAAGCAGGTGTTTTCGGCTGCTGAGCTATCTGGCCAGCCCTTATAAATTATTTTTCTATTAAAAGTAAATATACAAATAGGCCCATGATACATAATTTTAAAATACTAGTGAAAGTTGTGTTCTGTTCCTATAGCAGGTGAAGAAAGCTTGTTTTTATTAGTGTATCAGCTATTAATGACACGTTTAGAAGCCAGCTAGTATCCCAATCCTTAGATGGTGACATAGCAAACAGACATGTTTCTCAATCCTGTAGAATGTTCAGGGATTTGCTTGTGTGCAGTACAACAGGTTACATAAAAATGAGAACAAAAATATGCCAGTGTATTGTAAGCTTTCTGTATTTTAAGAATAAAAATATACTGAAGACCAAGAAAGTAAAAGTCAGTTGACAAACTTTGACCTGTATACTATAATTGGTCAGATACAATTTGACTTAAATCATCTCTTGAAGATTTTTGTAATTATTATTTATGGTCCCTAGATTTAAACTTCTCTTTTCCATGGTATGAAGAAGTATATACATTGATAAGAGTAATCTCATTTAAATACTAATAATACGTTTTAGTTCATTGGTATGAATAAAATTTTAATTTATGTAACAAATAGTTCAGCTTATTTGTCAAAGTTACAAATAGGCTTTTCACTCTGTATGCACATTAAAATTGAGATTTTAATTTCAAAAATGTGACTTAAATGTACTTGCTTCACTAATTTGGATACTCACCTTCAGCCAAACCGTCAAATTCTTTTTAATTGTTAGGAGTGGGAAGTGGAGGTGGTGGCTACATGGTAAAGTGGATATGGTAGTGATTCTGATGTTTCGCTAGTTTTTACTGGCAAGCTGGTAGCTTCTTTGTTTTAATTAGTCTATCTTAATCAGATCCTTTTAAAGAAGGTTAGTGTTACTATAATGTACCTTCTTCATAAACTTTCCTCAGGGGGCTTTATTTTCAAACATTTTTCTGTATTGAGGTGTAATGAAGTAAATCCATTTTTACTTGTCAAACTAAACATATTAAAAAGAATGTGGTACATTGAAAAAGTTACACGCTTCAGTGTCACAGTCCTAACCCTAGGAATGCTGCTTAATGTATGACTTTGGTAATTTACTGTGAACCTTACTGCTTCTGGAATGAAGTGAAAACATTGTGAAAATAACTACCTTACAGAGTTAATACAGAGATTAGAATAAACTTGGCTGTGTCTCCAGTATGGACACTACTAGGCTTTCAGTTAATTACCTCTAATACGTCTGTAATTGTTAATATAATATCCTTTAATTTTGATTACTTGATTCTGTATCAGAAAGTTTGATTATTATCTAAGTAGTCATTTTTAATTTAGCTATGGAAATAGCCATTATGGATTCGATTTGAAACCAGACACATAGGCAAAATGTTACCCCATGGTTGCTAATGTTACTTGTTGTTTTAATCTTTAATACATGATACATATTAAGGTTCATAATTACTTAGTATATGTATAGTTTTTTGCTAATTAAATTATATACTATAGTTAGATTTTTTTTTGTTTTTTGTCTTTTTGAGACAGGGTCCAGGGTCTTGCTATGCATCTCAGGCTGGCCTTGAGCTCACTTTGTAGCCCAGGCTGGTCTTGAACTTGTAAGAATCCTCCTACCTCAGCCTCCTGAGTGCTGGCATTACAGGAATCGGCCACCACGTCTGGTTCCAGTTAGTAGTTTTAGAACATCTCTTATTTGGAGTTGCAGAGGAAGTTGTGTTGGTTCTTTTTTTTTTTTTTAATTTTTATTTATTTATATATGTGTGTGTATGTGTGTGTGTGGCCAGCT
>NDGM011107651.1:0-11336 GCA_002564305.1 Octomys mimax | reverse complement strand
CATATTTTTGAGTGAACAATGTCTTATTCAATTTAATTACATTTACTGAGCACGCATCACAGCAAACCATGTCAGCCTTTGCTAACTCAAACTCTCCCACATTCTCACCAACTATTTCTAATGCATTTCATCTATGTTAAGTGCAGCACAGAACCCTGCCAGTGAGACTGCAGTTCTGTGTGGAGTAACTCACCAGCATCTCCAGTGTCTGCAACCACTTCATAGTCAGAGTTGTCACACGCATGGTGTAGGGTACATCTGCTTCAGCACTTATCTTGGTCAGGACTGGAAGAAGTGTGGGCTTTTTTAATCCGTCCACACATTGCAGCTGACTCTAGTTTCTTAAGCCACAATTTCTTTACTTTTTTAAAAATTAAAATAACAGCTTTGTTGAACTAGAATTTACATGCATGCCACCCAATTTTCAAGCTTAAAGTGTAAGATTCAGTAGATTTTAGCCCACTGACAAAGTTGTACAATCATGACCACAATCAAATTTAGATCATTTTTATTATCCTAAAGTGAAACACTCTACCCACTTGTTATCATCTCCCAACTGCCCACATCCCAACCCAGGCAACCACTGAACTACTATCTATGTTCCTAACTTCTCCTATTTTGGCATTTATTTTTAAGAGTAGGGAAATTTATTGGGGAGCAGTAATATTGGAGACCAGATAGGTTCTTTCGAGAGAACCCAGAATAGGTCATCCATTTTCTGGCATTAAAAAAATTTTGAAATAGACTGTGTTCATAGCAACAATAAAGAACTTAACATATCCAAAGAAATGAAAATCCTGCAAGTGATGTCTCACATCATATTGGAGTAAAGCTAGAAACTGACAGTGGACAAATATTTCAAATACAGTGAGTTCCCCCCCGCCTCTTTTTTCCTGTTAAATTTTCATCTGACCATAATTGTATATCTGATTTACAACACTTAACTTCATAGTTTCGAAGCACATCAATTTTCCTACAAATGCCTCAAGTTAATCTTTCTTTATGACCCAGTTGTACTCCATTGTGTATAAATACACATTCTTAATCCATTCATCTGTTGATAGCCATATAGCCATACCGTTTAGGCTGCCTCTAAATTTAGCTGTTTGGAATTGTGCTGCTACACGGGTGTGCACACATCGCTGTGCTACAATGCTTATAACTCTCTTGAGAATATACTTAAAAGAGAAATAGCTGGGTCTTTTGTTTCTCTTTGTAACGCCATCTTCTGTTACCCTCTGCAGTTTACTTAGCCTGTTAATCGCTGGTCTCTGGAAGGGATTTTTCTGTTGTGTGTATTCTTGTCTGTCCCAGCACCTGTGTCCACGCCTTGAATTTTGTAAATGCAGACCAGTGTGCAGCCCGGCATTAGTTTCAAGTTGGTGTGGAAACAAACTTGGCCTGCGTGGGATTTCAGCACTTAGTCTTTGAAGAGTTTATCACTGTCTCTGACTCTCGAATTCTCTCTTAGACTGGCTATGGCTTGGTAACAGAGCTGTCTTTGATTGCAAAACCCCAATCTTGATAATAAAATAGACCAAAAATGTCTAACGATCAATAAGGTAATAGTGTGGTACAGAGGGTGGGGGAAACACAGGGCACAGTGGTGGTTCCACAGGATCATTTAATTCAAGCCACAGGAATAGAAAAGGGCAAATGTACATTGGCGTGAGCCTGGGCAGGATGGCCCATGATTTTATGTCAACAGGGTAACAGCGTGTGAAGTTCACAGACCAAGCCAAGGGCGGCGGGGAGTACAGCGGCACACAGCAACGCCGCCAATCCTCGCGCAGTACTAACCAGCTGGGCTTCTGGCTCAAGTGAAGATTCAGGTTTCCAGCCCTGAAAGTCTGTACTTCCACCATGGCCTTAATCCATTCGTGTGTCTCTGAGAGAGCGGTGTCTCTGCTGGCCCAGGCTCTGAACAAGGATTCAGCGACTATGTGTCCCCCTGTCCGAGCAGAGGCTTCCCCCTGATTAACTCTGCGGCCTCGGTAAGTTATCGAACCTCTCTGTGCCTCGGTTTTCTCGTCTGAAAATCAGAGGTCGCATAAATTCATCTCTGTAAATGGAACACTTAAGCGTTACTGTTAACAGTGTTAACTTTCCCTTTCCGAATAGGGGAGCGGAGGGGAGGGCGTTTTGTTTGGCTGAGTGGTGGGGAAAGAGCGGTCCGAGAAGTCTTGGCTGTCTTAGTATGTTTAAAGGAAGAAATGCATTTGTATTACTGACACGCGCGTCGAGTTCTCTCCTCTCTGGGGCAGGCAGATGACACACAGAGCCGGAGTAATTACGCCGCGGTAGGCGCAGGACGCTTTGGGGCCGGGCGGGGGAACGCTTACAATTTGGAGCAGAACCCTAAATTCCTCACTGAATGCGGCGCTCCAGGCGGCCTGATGTCTTACACTCGCGTCGGGGTCCCCTGAGGAGCGGCCGCCACTGCGGGGCGCTCTGGAGGGACGCGTGGACCGGGGGCGGGGCGAGCGTCGCAGCGGGGCGGGGCAGGGCGGCTGCTGGCCAATCAGCGTGTCCCGATCCCGTCGGCCACTCCCGGCGGGCGCGCTTCGGGCTCCGGCTGCTGCTGGCGGCTGGCTGCCGGGACAGGGCGCACAGCTGGCGCGCGCTGAGCGCAGACGCGGAGCGTCTCTCGGGTGCAGCTCCTAGTGGATGCTGCTTCTCCCGCCGCAGCTCCGGGCTACCCCTGCGGAGACGCAGGAACTTTCTTTCCTTCGGCCTGAGGCAGAGGTGATGGCTCGTTCCCCTGGAGCCTTTAGGCAAGAGGCGCGCTGAGCGTGCTCCGCGGCTGTGTAGGTGTGGTTTGGCCACAGCTCTAGCCGAGTGAGTATTGAAAAGGGACAGGAGGGGGCGGGATGATGGGACTGCCGTCTGGACCCTGGGCGCAGTCTCCGGCCCTTGGGCACCAGCTGCCTTTGGGCTGGTACCAGTGCAACTTGGTTCCGAGCTCCCAGAGTCTTGAGAAGCAGGGTGGATCCCGTGTTGCATTCGGCTTGCACCGCGAAGTTGGAAGGGGCTCTCGGAAGTCAGGAGGTGTGGCTGGGGTGGGGCAGCAGCTTCTTCTAATTTTGGGATTCAGGTTCCCCCGGGCCTGCCCGGCGGTGTGGGGGTGGCCACTTGATGAACGCAGCGTGAAGATGTGGGGCAGACGCTCCCTGCGCGCTGGTTGTGCACAGGTTGGCTTTGGGGCCTTATTCCTTGGAGCTGAGAGGGGATTTCTGTAGGAGCCAGAAGGTGGAAGCAGGTCAGTCCCCCACCAGAACCTCCGCTTGCTGGGTCTGGCAGACAGCGCAGCGAGCGCTCCTGAAGTGCTTTTGGTCGGGAACACAGAGCTCCCTGCGCAAGGGGAGACTGGAGCGGGCCTGAAGTTCCACCTCTTCCCGCGCCAGGCATCCCGGATTGCGCATCCAGGCGGCGCCTGTGTATCGTTGCTTGCCTCTTTTTCCTGGCCTCGTTTGCTCTGGTAGTCCTCGTGGTAGGAAAGGCATGGCTGAACCTCGCTAGGGCTCAGACTTAGAGAGGTTTTGACATGGGAAGCTTGATATCCCGCGCTGAGGAGGCACCTTAAGGCTGGACGCAGAAGTGCTTATGCATACGCCTACATCAGTGTCATTATCTTTTGGGGTCTCCACAGACCCCACTGGAGAGCCATAACCAAGCTATGAAGAAACTTCTCCGTGCTGTGCATATACAGATTCGTGAACGAGATCTTTGCGCGTGCTCGTCTCTCCACCCGGATTGAAGGACCTCTCCTGAGGAAGCATACTTATCCCTAAGCTCTTTCTTTCTTAACTTTTCAATGGCCTTCCCTCTGAGACCGCAAGGTTGATGTGATGTGACAGGCGATACCGTGTGTGGGGACGCGCGCCTTCAACACCTTAGTCCAGTTCTTTCTCTAATATCCTTGGTACAGGGATCGCTAGAGCAACTGGAGGCCCCCACCTGCAGATAAAGACCCCAGACTTATACACATTAATGGCTAAGTTTCCCAGCAGAGTTTGGACTTTTTAAAAAGACTGAAATTGTTTAGAACATCCGTTTGGCTGTACAATTACTGATTTCCACTTGGTCATTTGAGACGAATGATGTGAAGAATTCTTCAACAGCTCACTGTGGCTTTTATGGTTAGAAGCATTTCTGCTAACTTTATGGTCATAAATAAATGTGCCAGCCGAACACTTCCTTTGGACTGGAAACACAAACCTTAATAAGGCCGTGCGAGAGCAGTTTTCAGAAACATTATGACTAATGGTGACTTATGTCCTTCCCAAATGACCATGTGAGTTAACAGCCCTTACTTACGCAGAAAGCTTTTCTTCAGAGATCAGGTGAAAGCTGGATTTCAAGTGTTCTTCCTAGGTTATTTTCTGTTGTTGTTGCTGTCTTCTCTCCGTACCATCTAACTACGTGTTGATGCTTTAATATTTATTGTAAGACTAAATCATGACTTGACCTGGCCAGTTTTTCCCTGCTAGAGATAAGAAACTTGCCCTTCTCAGAAAGGCAGAGGCTGCCAGTGAGCCTGGTTTTGAATGGCTTTTCATCCCCACTCACCAAAAAACACCTGTAATTATATTGCATATTCTTCATGTAGGCAACCTTTCTCATATTTCTAGGGCTAGATTGTTCTAGGTCACTTGAATTTCAATATCATTTTCTGATCTTTTTAGAGATGTGCATTGTTTGATGACCCAGTTCTGTTTAGTTAAAAAGAAAATGCTTCTTCCCTTTGTCCCCCCACCTACTTTTCAGTGGCACATAACCTTTCCCTAAGAGCTGCTTTTATCTGCACCACTCATTTATTGTTACATTTAACATAATACTTTGTTATGTAAATGATGTGTGGATGCATATGATATTAATACTGCATTCACTGGGGATTAACCCATGGATATGACATCATCACCAGCCAATCCTCTACCTGATTTGAACATGCATTGACAAAAGTCACATTATCATATTGAGCAAGGGATTCTATATTGCCTGTGATGGATGAGGGAGAGAGAGAAGTCTTTTGGCACTTTGTAACTCAATTAGCTACCCAGTTGGAGCATGTTGGGGATTTCTATAGTAAGAAGCTTAGCTTAATAATAAAATTCTAAGATTGCAGCTTTATAGATCTCCATAGAATTTGCATAAGTACATTTTTCTCTTATCTTTTCTTCCTTCTTGGGAGCTTTTCACCCTGGGTCTGGCTCTATTTCTATGTAGATATGTGGGGACATCATCATAATGAATGGACTGGCCTTGTGCTTGCTCTTTTGGGGGTGGGAGGCAGGTAGACAGGACATGTAGGTGAGAGACTAAATTGTTTGTATACACATGTTTGCTTCTTTGGCTGTTAGCTATAAATCAGCCAAGATCGGCAAGATGACTCACGGTCCTGAAGACAGCCCTAACTGATTGGGAGATCATGCAGCACAGTTCCTTTCTTTAGGAAGATTCAGGGTTGAGGGTAGAAGGCAGGGAACGGTGTCCATAAAGGGACTGGGAAGTGACTTGGTCTCATTAATCACATCATAATTATTCTCTTAGAAATGTTACTTTAACAAGCCCTTGCTGAAAGTCAAGGCAGTTTTCACCTATAGATGCATGCCTAAGCTGTCCTGTGGAGTTGCAGTTTGTGGCAGCCTACTTGGTGATCTTTGGCATGAAGCTAACTTTGCCTCCCCATCAATTTGATATTTGTTTGGAAAAAAATAAAAATAACTTCCAGTTTTACTGTCACCATTTGAGTTTGATCTGTTTTGTTTCATTAAGTCAGTCCAAAGGGCATCTGTGTGCTCTCTCTTAACAAAAACTTAATTATGCATCCTGGGGACAGACTCAAGGATGTGAAGAATTTTAAATCTGGAAAGTACTTCTGAATTCCCCTTTCTAGAAGACCAGGTGGGAGGTATTGTGACTTGAATCTACTGTGGTATAAAAGCAATGCCTGTATCCCAGTACAGTGGGAGGCTATGGCAGGAGGATTCCAAGTTCAAGCCCAGCCTGGCCTGCTTGGTGATTTAATAAGACACTGTCTCAAAATAGAGCAATTAAAAAAGGGCTATGGATGTAGTTCTGTGGGAAGACCCTGGGTTCAGTTCTATCCAGTGTTGGGTTGGGGGAGAGAAAGACTAAATAAAAGAAGAGAAAAGGAACTGGGGTTAGAATCAGAGTAGGGATGCTTAGCTGTGTCCTTTCCAGGAAAACTCAGGAGGGAACTGCTGGTGAGGCACTGGCTGCTGCTCAGAGCAGAGCTGGTAGCCCAGGCCACAAAGCTTCTTTTGAGTGAAGGTTGAACCCAGTGGGAGGACGTGGCAGCTTTGCGCAGTGCTAACCTGGAGTTTCTGGCTAGTGGCTGCCTCAGTCCCTGCAGTCACAAAGGGGAGGCTTAAAGGGAGTCTGCCATGCAAGAGGGTGGGGTCAGTGATTCATTGGGGACCTTTGAACACACGGGAAGGCATGGATGTTAATATTGTGTAGAAGCAGCTTTAGGCATTGATTTAAAGGGGACTCATGACAGAGAACTCAGGTGGCTAAATTTATTGTGTGGCAGTCTCCTCCTTTGTTCTTTGTGTGTATTAGTTCCTGATACTAAACCCATACTAGTAATTTGCAATAAAACTATTTTCTGGTGTGATTACAGATAGTGATAATTATTCAAGATCTGTGGAAGACAGTGTGGGCCAGGTGTAGGGAGTGGTGTTAATGAGGCATTGTGGTTAATAGAGGGCTTTTCTGTATGAGTGAAGTATTATTTATTTTTAATTTTAAAGAGGAAAAAGCTAAACATAACAATGAAACTGAGTTTCAAGACAGGTTAGTGGTGTAACAGGTTAGTTACAATAGTTGGTACAGTGTGTATTGTTGTATTCCTAGAAGTCATTCGGAATAGGAGATATCTTGCCCAGACAATATTAGCACAAATCTTTCCTTCAGTGAACTAAGAGAAACTAGCTGTATAGCTATCTTAACTGTCTTGTGCATCCATATTTTTTTCTTTTTCTCTGTCTTTCTTTCTTTCAAAGAATGGTAAATTTAAAATACCACTGAATCTTTTTAGTGACTCTTTTTAATTCAAAAGCTGCCAGGATCTTCCAGTAGCAAGTCATTAGCACAAGCATAAATAATTTTAATTTAGAAGTACAGCAGAATAAAATACTAAGGAGTTTTGTTAATAAAATGACAAATATAAAGAAGGTGCTCTATTTAAAAAGAGAATGAAGGTGTGGGTAATTGGTTTCCTTTATAAGCTTGTAGTATTGTTAGAACATAGTATCCTGTTTAGAAAAATGTGAAGATATCCTTGTGTTTCTTATGAAATAAAGAGAAAACACTAGGCTTTTTGTTAAATAAAAAAATATGATTAGTGGTATAAATGTGTTCAGAGCTCTGAGGCTGTAGACCATTTCTGTAGCATTTCAGTTGTCTTAATTGAAGATGGAACTGTCATAAGTGCCGTGATTATTATTAGTTTTCTAATGGTTGTCTTGTCTGCTTCACTCCTAGCTTCATCTTTGTGCTGTATGTCCTAAAGTTTTCTCTGAAGATTCAGGGTCTTATTTCTTTATCTTATTCATTTTCCTTATCATTTTGCTTAATGAATCATGAAAATATTGATGGGCCCTTTGCATATCATAGTGACCTACCTGTGCGGAACTGAGCATCAGCCTCAGGCTTTATAGCTTTTAAGACTCATCACAGAAGGTTTCTAGCAAGGACCAAGCTGATCGGCCATTGCAAGCAGTGTTTCTTGGTGGGGGTATTTTAGTTCCACAGAAGACACTTGGCAATGCATGCGGTTTGGAGAGGGTGAGTTGAGAGAGGGATCTGCAGTGGGTGGAGGCTGAGGATGTTGCTGAACACCCTGTGAGGCTTTCCCACAACTGAGAATTATTTGGGTCAAAATACCAGGAATTCTGTGGCTGAGAAACACTGCTATACTGCATCTTGTTAGGCCAAGAGTATTAAAATGGCTTTTCCGATATCCCCAGTTATTTATTTTTAGCAGCAAACCCAGGGTTCTTACTGTATAGGCCACAATTTTTTTTTCATCACTCTACCTTCTCTTTTGAAGATTTCTTTTGTTAATTTATAAAGATAATACATGCATAGGCCAGAAAATCCCAATACTATAATGATTAGGAAAGTAAAAAGCCTATCTAATTCTACTACCCGGAGACATTTTCTGTTCCCGTTTTGATAAATCTTATTTCCATTTCCCTCTCTCTGCTTTTATCCACATATAGATATTCAGACCTAATCATTTTAGATAAAAGGGGTCATCCAACATGTAATCTTTATCCTCCTTGGTTGATTCAGTGAAGGCCCATGGGAAGGACTTGGACCAAGCGAGAGAAGGAGGCCAGTGTCCTGTGGCCAGCTTGACCGTGGAGTCCTCCTGTGCAGCAGGACTGTGGTACAGGGATCACATGGCACCGAGACCCGCTCTGGATTCATCTGAGGAAGGGTTAAGCATGAGCACAGGGAGCTCTGTGCCATTCTTTTTCATGATTGTATGTTATTCTATTTAAGAATTCATCTTTATGCTAGTATAAACCACCTAGAATTTAAAAGGGAGATTGAGAATTTCTTTGTAACCCATTGCATTCCTACTAGCAAACAAACATAAATTTCATGTATTGGTGTGGGATTAAGTTTTTCAATTCTTTTTTTTTAATTGATATCTATCTAGTTTAAGATTTTTAAATAAAATCTGAGGATGTATTTAGTATGCTTAGCATAGGTGAAGCCCTGGATTCAATTTTCACTAGAAAAACATCAGAAAAGCATACTTTGTACAGTAAGGTGTTTAATTAAAGTCATCCAAAAAAAAAAATGATTGGGGTGAATTATTTTCTGCATGTATCAGCAAGGGTGACAAATCAAGGGGCCATAATCTTTGGTACTATTTAAATCATTGGGCAGCTCTTCCAGTAGCCGCCAGATTGTAATGTAAACATCTGTTACCTTTTCTCTGCTTTCAGAACTGATTATGCAACCCGGCTTCAGATCTGAGATGCAGCTTTCTTCCTCTGTGCTTCTGGATTAATTTCTTCTCCTCTCTCCCACACCCTGTGTGTACACATTCATACTCACATGGACACACAAATCAAAAGAGCCATAAAATTGGTTACCATGGGCCCGGCCCTCTCAGAATGAAAGCTGCATGTCTCAGCACTCTGCCTTGCTCCTCGCAGGCCTGGGGTCTGCCTGTGAGCGCAGACCTGCATTAAACAAGCAGGAGGGGAGTGGTGAGCCCACCCTTGGTACTGATCTCATCTTCCTGTGTGCTGAGTTCCCTCCACCTTCAGACTCAGGAGTGGGTGTGCAATGAGGAGGTTTAGGAAGCTCACTGTTAACATTTAGTCATTCCGTAGTCGATCCCAGGAGAACTACCAGCAGCAGGGCAGGGTGCCAGGAGTATTGTGTAGGGCATCAGAAATGTGCCCTTCCAATGTGTTTTCTTTAAGTACTTGCAGTTTTCAATTAGTGGCGTTTGTTACCGATTTGCCTTATTAAGCTTTCAAAAAATTATGGTAGCAACAATAGCTAAGATAAGCTGAACAAGGATGTTGCCTAGTAATGCACTAAGTACTTTTTAGAAAAAAAACTTTTAATCAACTGCAAAAAAGTTTTGGTGGAATAATACAAAATTTACTTTTTAAAAAGAAAATTGGTACAGGTCTCAGTATGCAGCTTGCACTCCTAGTGATCCTCCTGTTTTCATGCTCCCCAGTGCTGGGATTAGAGGCATGAGGGGGTCAGGAGGATTGAACCCTGGTCCCTGTGCTTGCCTAAGCAGGCGCTTAGTCCACTGAGCTATCTTGCTGGCCCCATTCTCAGCATTCTTACCCATTTGTTTCAGTAGCATTCAGTACATTTACACTGTTGGGCTACTATCATCTCCATCCACCCTCAGAACTGTTTTCCTGTCACATAGCTGTATCCATTACACTCTGGCACCCCATTTCTTCCTCTTCTCCTCTCCTGGTACGTATCATCCTGTTTCCCATCTCTGAATTGATTGCTCTTAATACCTTACATAAGTGGAGGCATACAATACTTATCCTTCTGTGATTGTCCTATTTTGTTCAGCATAACATCAGTTCTATGGTGTAGCATGTATCGGAATTTCTTTTTAAGGCCAGTACTCCATTGTATATGTTTATACCACATTTTGTTGATGAGTCTATAGAGAGTTGGGTTGTTTCTACCTTTTGGTTGTTACCAATCATGCTGTTAGGAATGTGTGCAAATCTCTGAGTCTGCTTTAGTTTTTTTGGTAAATACCTAGAACCGAGTTTGTGTGCTTCATCTTTTTTGGGGACTACTGTGCTGTTTCCCATGGTGGCTATGCCATTTCACACTAATCCCATTTATGGGACCTCATTGATCTCCCCCCCCCCCAATCCTATAACATAATCATTGCTTCTCTTCTGCACTTGAGGAAAATGACAGATGATGCCACACTGATCGACTATGGGCAGAGCTGAGAGTGGAGCCCAGGCAAGGTGGTTCAGAGGCAAAGCTCTTAGGAGATCACTCACTTCCAGATAGGCTGACCACACTGCTCTTGTGGAGGGAGGGCCCAGGTAGGGTTAGGGCATAGAGATAAATAACGAATGCGTTTATCCGGGGAGAAACTACAAGATCTCATCCTGTTGCACAGAGATATTCAACTGCGATTTGGAATGTTTGTGGATCAAATGTTTATTGTGAAATTGGTGTTTTATCCAAATTGTAAGAAGCCAGTCAATATATACTATGGCTATTTAGACTGTTAGTGTTAGTGCTGCCTGGAATCCTCTGGATGTTAGCAGCGTGCAGCCCAGGCTTCTGTAAGTGCCATGTCGAGATTTGCTTTCCATTGGTGGTGGGTTGGGAGAGATGGAGGAAGCGATGGAGATCACGCTAACCCCTAGGCAGGAGCTGCATGGGGATTGCATTCTTGCTTCCAGAGACAGCAGGCAAAGACACAGGCCTCCTTTCTTCCAAAAACACAGCTGGATGGAAGAATTGCAGAGGAAGGCACATTTTTGTCACTTTACAGAATTAACAATTGATCAGGTATTTGGTCCCTGAGCCCTTTGTAAGCACCCCATGTTTATTCATTATCATGATTACGCGGTGGAAGCAGCACTGCTTGATGTGATGAGGCGAAGTGAGATGCGCAGACATTTAAATACGCTTGAAATGAACATTTGCACAAATAGATGTCTGATAGTGTCCTAATTTGATTCCGAAGACCCAGAAAGTCTGCATCTGGGGAGGGGGTCCTCTCACATTCTGAATCAGGTATGTATACTTTTGGGTGCTAGCAGAAAGGCAAATAG
>NDGM011107647.1:0-10776 GCA_002564305.1 Octomys mimax | reverse complement strand
AATTCACAAAAAGCTTTTTTAAGAGAATAAAAAAATATTTTAAAAACATTAGAAACAATGCAGAATTTCAATGAACAAAATAATAGGAATTCAACAATGGTTGTTATATTCCATGTTGTTGTCTTCAAAATAGTTGTTCAGATTGCCAGACATAAGCATGCAAAATTGGTCAAAAAGTTATAAAGAATTAAAAAGTAGGGAAAGAAAAAATTTAAGCATTCACTGTTCCTTTCAATAGACCAGCAGAAGTCAGCAGTACAATCATCCAAGCTGTCTTGTGTACATACATACATATTTTTTCCTTTTCTTCTTTTTGTTCTCCTTTCCCTCATCCCAGGTTTTCTTTCCCTTGGAAAAGATTCTTTTCCTTTTATAATATGTACTGTACGTTTCAGATTTTATTTACTCTTTCAGGTTTTTATACTAGCAAGAGATATGATGTTTACACATGCGGGTCTGATTTATTTCAAAACACTTTTATCAAAAGATGCATTCAAGTGAAACCAAGTTTTGCTTTGTTTTATGTTTATGTTCTGGCAATATACACATACACACACAGCACATGCACATGCACATGCACATGTACACATAAACACAGGGTAGAGGATGACATACGATAAGGGGCACACAGTCAATATCCAGCCTACCAACTAATAACACATGGTTCCTCCTGCTTTAGCTATAGTATATACTGCCACTGATGAACCCTCCACCCCAGCTTGTTATTCTGAGGCTGGTCCCAAATGTCCCGTGACTTATTTGAAAATATAGCAGAGTTGTTTCTAAGAGATTAAGGGCATCACACCTTTCAAATCTAGACACACTCAAGCCTAGACAGCCACTGATCTGATTTTTGTCACACTGTATTAGGTATACCTAGTCTAGAATGTGACATACAGTCAGACCATATGTACTACTTTGTGCCTGGCTTCTCTTGCTGAGCATAATGTCTCTATAATTCACCCATGTTCCATACCAGATTTTAAAGTGGGAAACTGGATCAGCCATTATCAACGTTCTCCAGGAAAGCACAGTGAGGTGGAAGTTAAGTACTTCATATTCAGAGTAATGCAATGCAGCTACTCCTCAGCCTCCCAACACAAGACTCATTTAAATTACCACTATTCACACTGGTCTGTCCCAACACTAGCAGCATGGGCATCCCCTGGTAGCTTGTCACAAATGCAGAATCATAAGCCATGTCTCAGACCTGAGAATCAGAAATGTTTATCTTAACAAGATTCCCGGGTGATTTACTGACACTGTACAGTTTGAGAAGCAGCAGCTTATGTACAGTTTGGGATAAAAGGGCTCACAGCACAGTGGTGTTAGTTTTCTATTACTGTGATAAAATCAACTTATTTCTAAGTTGATTTTTTATGGGAAGATTTATTATGGCTCACAGTTTAGAGTGTCAAGCCAAAGTCACTTGCCTCTTATTTCTGGCCCCATGGTGAGGGACAAACATCACGGTGGGGAGAACATGGAGGAGTAAAGCTGCCCACCTTGTGGCGACCAGGAAACAGAGACAGAAAGAAAGTCCAGTGTCCCAGTGATAGTGACCTACTTCCTCCAGCTAGGCCCCACCTCCTCAAGTTCTCAGCAGCTCTCAGTATAATCCCACTACCAGCTGTGGCCCATATCTTCAATATGCAAGGCCATGTGAAACATTCCAAGTCCAAACTGTAACACCAGACCACTGCTGTGCTGGTCTTTTAACATGAATTTAGCAAGGACGACTAATGTCATCTTGGCTTCTTAGCCTGTTCAATCTGCTATAATGAGATCATATAAACTGGGTAGCTTATAAACAAGAGAAATTTATTTTCACAGTTCCAGAATCTCAGAAATTCCAAGATCTAGTTGAGGACCCACCATCTGCTTTATAGGCTGCCTTGCAGCTGTGTTTTCAAATGGCGAGTAGGACCCAACAGCTTTTTGGGGTCCCCTTACAAGGGAACTAATCCCATTCATGAGATCTCTGCCCTCATAAAGTAATCACCTCACAATGACCTCACTCCCTAACACCATCCTGATTAGGTAACAACATATATTGGGGCGGGGGTTCACTAACATTGAGACTATAACTCTTTGGCCTCTTCACAAACACTGCAGTGCAGTGCTAGCAATGAAAAGATAAGAACACTGCAGGAGAAAGCAAATAATGTGGTTGGGTTTGAATTCCCTTCTTTAAAATACTTTACTGTGCCTCTGAGATTTAGGAAAGCTAATTGGATTACCTAAAACTACGATAGCCTAAAGAGCTCAAGAAGGGTGTCTACATAATTACATGGGAGAAGTCACTCAGAGCTCAATGGCCAGAAGCCTGAAATTAAGAAATCACTTTGTACAGCATCAAGAAGGGATGGTTCCTCTAAAGAAAAGAATCTTTGCACTCTCGTATATTCATGTAAAGTAGAAAAGACAGCTTGATTAGAGGGGATAACAAATATCTGGGAAAAGGGTTCAGGTGCAAATATAAAAAACGGTTGTTTTAAAAAATGACTACAAAATATCAGCATGCTTACACAACCATAAACATTGACCTAGGTGCAGGAAGAAAACACTTTATGTGAGGTAGAGTTCTACCTATTACATGGTTAAGAGCTTTCTAGAACAGGGTACACAGGCCCTTGGCAGGCAGCAAATAGAAGACTAAAAGGTTGAAGACATCCCCAGTCTTAATACAATGCAAAATGAATCTTTGCATCCCAATAGTTTTTCTTCTCATCCCATTTTCTCTGAGATCTTACCATTAACAGCACAGCAGTCTTAGTTCAGTCTCTAACTGCCTCATTTTGAAGCTCAGACAGATTTATGGTGATTTTAATAAGGCAATGCTCGTTACATTAGATAAAGCCAAAGCCCACTTTTCTCATTTGATTCTCCCCCTTGACCTAAAGCTCCCTGTTCTCCAGAGTAATTGCATCTGCCATCCAACCTTTCTTCCTAACAGTATTCATATATGCTTTAAACATTTGATCTTGAAACTCCATGCAACATACCTGTATTAACCTTCAGTCAATCCCAATGGCTCTAATTTGGGCCAATTTTTCCCTCAGGGAACATTTCCTCATATCCAGAGAGAAAAGACATAGAGTCATCAATATTCTGAATAGAGAGATAGATTCTGCATATATAGATAGGTTCTGGGTATGTAGACTCTGAACATACATATTTGATAGACAAGGATATATAGATAGGCTCAGTGCAGCGGTGGAACCCAAGATTTCATGGCATTTGAGGCAAGTGCTCTACCACTGAACTTACCTCTGGAGATATCTTTTATTTTTGTTGTTACAATGGGGTATGCTCTTACATCCACCTGGTAGAAGCCAGGGATGCTGCTCAAGATCTTTCAATGCATACACAATGCCCTGCAAAAAAAAATAATGAGCTATCCCTAACGTCAGTAAATGCTAATGTTAAGAATTGTGCTCTAATCTATTGTTCAAGCAAGAATAAAAATTAGCTTGTCTAGACAGCTATGTGGGGATCTTTATAATCCTTTGAGCTTATATATCTGAGAAGAGACTCTAAGACCTTTCACAAGTGGCATTCCATGAACCCCAGGTCCCATACCTATCCTGGATGCCATCCTCATCAGGCAGGCAATTCAACTTGCTTGGTTGACCTCAAGTTCCTTCCCTTATGTACGGGAGATCATTCTATATCCCATATTTGAAACAGAGGACACCTTTTTCTTGGGCACTGTCATCCCTCCTTTCAAATATCTTTCACTTTGAAACACACTCTAGACCCTCACTATGCAGCAGCAGGACAGGCATCACATAGGACAAGCATCTCCTATGCAGAAACTCTGCCCAACCAGACCTACTGTTGGAACCTCCATTTGAACACACAGCGAAGTGTGAGATACACTGCTCTCATCTAAAGCAGGAACTCTTGGATTTGGCTATGCACAGGAATCCTCATAAGCCTAGAGCTTATAAAACACTGATATTCAAGTCCCACTCTCTGATGCAATTGACCTGGGGCTCACTCTGAGCACTGGGATTTCTACAGCTCCCCATGACATTCTCATGTGCAGCCTAGGTTGAGAACCACTAATCTGCATTAATCCCTCTTATAATAGTTGGTACTGGCCTCCTTCATTTGTGCATGCAAATGCCTATTCAGAGCCAGTATCACATAGCAGGAAAAAGCCAGGCCTTGAGACTGAGCTTTAGGGATTTGAGTTCCAACTGTCATTTACCGATCATGTGATCTTGGGAAAGTTAATCTCTCTGGGCTTTCAATTCTCTAGATATAAATGAGAACCAAATCATAATATTATAAGGGTTTCCATCAGTCAGGGTTCAACCAGAACAGCAGAACCAGATTATAGGGATTTGTTACAGGAATTGGCTTAAGCAATCATAGAGTTGCTTATCACGTCTAATGTCCAGAGTGTCTGTAGGGATTTAAAAACTCAAATAATTTACCCAAGGAAAAGTGATATCACATCGAGTTTAATCCAGAGGGATAATCACGTTACCATAGCTGGCCTAATTCTTCCCATTCAGTGTAAGATGTCAACTCTTAGTCTCTACTGTGGAGACATAATGTGTTGACTGGACCAAAATAAACATAAATACTCTGTTTCCCTCCAGTGTGGAAGGATTCCCCAGCTTTCTTCCTTAGCCTCTCTTTCAACAGTTTCTGGGTCTAGGAAGAGGAGTGCCCTTGCCTTGAACTTGTTCCTCATTCCTCATTCGTCATTCCTTCCTCTCTGTTCCATGGAAAGGGAACAGCAAGGAGGAAATTGCCTTTCCATCCTACGCACAGCTGTCAGAATGTAGCTCTGGCAAGCACTAAGCTCTCCCAGAAGAGGGAATCCAGGAGGAGCCCTGAACTCTCTGCTTCTCCCTCTGGCTCTCCCACTTTCAGATGAGCTCTGTTCACACACTTCCTATCACATTACAGCTCAAGGACTGGCACTGGCTCACCAGCACAACTCAAACAGAGCTCTCTGCCCCAGGTGGAGACCGAAGAAAGAGTGAAGACTTGTGTAAGGGAGGAAGCAGAGAAAATGATGGACCACACTCTAAGCAACGCCCTTTGGAGACACCCCAACTGGCAGGGCCTGTGTCAGGCAGCTGGGCACCCGGGAACAGGGAGCAGCACACATACGGCAGAGCGGGGCTGTGCCATCTGTCACCCACTGGTGCCAGCCTCTTCACTTCAGGCAAGTTGGGAGTGGGAGGCGTCAGGACAAAAGTGACAGCTCACCAAACCAGCCACATGCCACTGTTCCCCTCTAATAGTCTCTTCCTCTAAACATTTAGACTCCTTCATTGCAGCCATATGGCAGTTGCCAGTGGATACAATATTGTGATTAGGAGCACAGCATTCAGAGTCAGAAAACCCTATATTTGAATTCTAGTTCTCCATGCACAAGTATGAGTGATGTGGTAAGTTATTTAATGACCTGTCTTTGAGTACCAATTCCATTTTGGAAAACAGAAGTTGTAATCATTACTGCTCATGGCTACTGTGAGAATTAAATTCAACAATATTTAAAAGAGCTAAGAGGAAAACTTTTTTTAAAAAAACATGGTAGGTATTAAGGAAAATAAAGTCTTTTACATGCTGACTTAAGACTAACTGCAGGACAATCTTTGTTAAGTGGTAGACCTCCTATCTTTGCTTTACAAATAAATAGAGCAACAGAGTTTCCTGCACATTTCATGTGCATCCAGAGCCCAGGGATGTTGGGGACAGCCAGATTCTGATTCAGTTCCCCTTGAACAAGGCCTGAGATTCTGCTTTTCAATGAGCTCCCAGTGGTTCTGATGCTGGTGAGAAAGCAGCTGTGGTACACTGGGCAAGCCATTTCTCTAGGTTTCATTTTCTTAGAAGCAAAGTTATAAAAGTTTATTTGGATAATTTCACTTTCCTTTCATGCTACCATGTTTTGATTGATTATCTACAAAAATGACTGCCAACTGTCCCTCCCCAACACCCACACACACAATGCCCTCCCGTAAAGTGACTGCAGTTCCTTCTATGGAGGGGTGGAGGCCCTCCCCTTGTATATGGGCTATCTTGTGATGACTTTTGCGCCAGAAGAACGTGGTACAAGTAAAGTTGTGTGGCTTCCAGATCTTAAACCCGGAAGCTTTCCTATTTTAATTTTCTTGGGATCCAGCTGCCACCCAGGCAGCTAGACTGGTCCACCCAGTCCCTAGCTCTAGCAGGCTCTACAGCTAAGATGCCAGCCTCATTAGCATAGCCATTTTGGACAGTCTAGCCCCAGCTTATCCAGTTTTATGCAACTACATGCCTGACCCCAGCCAAGATCCCACGCAACAGACAAAACACTCTGCTGAAGCCAATCCACAGAATTGTAAAATATCATAAATCATTAAGGTTTTAAGCCATAAGATTTTGGGGTGGCTTCTTACCTAACAAGTGAGAGATGATATGTGACCTATGCAACATTAAAGATAACAGAAAATTCTGAAAGGCAGAATACACAGAAGACTCATAAAGAAACATGCCTGTTGGGGCCGGGGAGATAGCTCAATGGAATAAGCACTCCCCTGGCAAGTGCAAGGGCCTGAATTCAGTCCCCGGTTCCGCCAAAGAAAAAAAAAAAAAAAAGAAAGCAAGCAAGAAAGAAAGAAATATGCCTGTCAAATACAGGGCATGGTGCACACTAAAAGTTGAGTTGTATCTATAAAGTTCTAAATGAAAAACTCTCTTCTATATTCAACTACATAAAAATCTACACAGGGACAGTAGGAATGTGAAAAAGATAGACATGCAATTCTAAGAAAGTTGGAATATATTTTGGAATGCTAGTATATTACAAAGAAAACAATTAGGAGGGGCTGGGGAGATGGCTCAATGGAATAAGTGCTTGCCTAGCAAGCACAAGGACCTGAATTCAATCCCTGGTTCTGCAAAAAAAAAAAACCTCTAGAAAACAATTAAGGAACACAAATCAGTTAAGAACAATGCACCAAACATATAGTTGAGAATCAAGATATTTTAATGTCAATAATAAAATTCTATGGATACCTGCATGGAACTCAGTAAGGTCTTCTGGAATTATGAAAGAATAGTTCAACAAAAGAAGTACAGTTTAAATATGAGTAAGTAGGGGCCGGGGAGCTATCTCAGTAGAATAAGTGCTTGCCTGGCAAGCGCAAGGGCCTGAGTTCAATCCCCAGTTCTGAAAAAAATATATGAATAACTAGAGGAGCAAAAAGAAATATGTAATGGTTGAGTAATTGTATCCAAATTTTCTATGCTAAAATGCAAGTCACTCCTACTGACAAAAAATTCCAGAAAAATGAAGGTGATATTTTGAAATAGACTTTTAAATAGATATTTACTATATGGCACACGGTGCACAAACTCACTAAATTAGCAACTGTAGGGGCAAAGGGATATTGTAGAACATATGCTGCAGAAATAGAAATAGTAGAATTTCAGAGATTTAATACAGGTTAAAAATTGTAAAAGTATAGTGTTAAAGCCAAAAAGTGACAACACAGGACTTTTCAGGAAAAAAGTGCACATAAATTAGAGTAGATAAATAAATGTCAAGGTTTGATGACTGCATTTAGCCCTCTCATCCAGGTTTCAGTTTTAATGTTTCATTTAGAAAATATTTTCTATTTTGTGAATGTTACTGGTAATGCGAAATCTCAGAATTTAAAATGTCAATAATATCCCCATAAAATGAGTTCAAAGGTTAAAAATAGGACATAAGAAAAAACAAAATTACATTCATTTTTACAATATGCTCTATAAGCACTTTCTGTAAAGAAATTATGCATTTACAAACCACAATGTAACTGCACCAGATAATAAATAAATAAATCATTTTTAGAAAAGTACTAATCTTATAGTGGTCTTCTCACAACTCCACTTGTATGTTATCATTTTGCTACCTCTGTTCCTTGAAAATCCAGAAGGAAAGAACCTAATTCTGATACATTGATAATCTGAGGCCTTAGAATAATACATGTTCTGGATGAAAATTCCAACAAAAAATCACAGTCAAGTGTATTTGGCAAGAAAGCAAAGAACTGACTTAGTGGTAGCTCAGTGCTGTAATCCTCCAGCCCATAAGCACACAGTTAATACAAAAGAATGACACCAGAGAAATAAAAGCCAATGCATGCAAGCTTTTGACACCATCACCTCAGACAGATAAAGTAAGAACAAAAGATATGGCTTTTTTTTTTTCCATTTTCAATCTCTTGTTAAATCTTCTTTCAAATGTTAGAGGAACTCAAACTTGGAGGAAGAGGATATTCTTGGGGAAAAACAGACAATAAACAAACTAACATATGCCCAATTCCAAATGCTACATGATTATAAGTACTGACACAAAATTACTGCAAGCCACCCCAGCAGAGGGATAGCAGGCAGGAAGAGGACCTAGGGAAGGTACTCAGGACGGACCCCCTCCAGTGACACACTGGAGCAAAGACAGCGGGGACAGATCAGGCCAGGGAAAGAGGAGAGTTAGGAAAGTTAGTTCTGACTCAGAAGCAGGGCTGTCCTCAGATGTAATTATCAGAAACAAGCAAACAAACAAAAAAGGTAGAATAAAATAGAGAAACAGAAAAAATACGTGAAACCTAAAAGATGACTACAGGAACTCCCTTTGGATGTTGAGAGTACGTTTGCATATTCATGGATTTGAGGGTTTGAATTCTCAAAATAAAGACACTGAATTTCTAACCCATTAACTTCAGTCCCTCAGGGAAGATAGTGTTCAATCCCGTCAGCAATTACCACTAATACAGGATAACAATCTTCACGCGGAAGTGGCATGGGAAAGTGCACGGCACAGTCAACTGTCACAGTAGAATCCTCTAGGTGCAGTCGGACTGCCCGGGGAAGGACCTCATGCCATTGCTGTTGGTTTTACAAAGCAGTATGTGTCTGTGCTTTGTAACTTGGAGATTAAAAAGGGGTTGCCTGAATTGATCTCCTCTCTGTAATTTCAACATTTCCCAGCTGTTTCCTTCTGCAATTCCACCTTATTGATATAGTAGAAAATTCCCCAATTGCCACCTAAAAAATCTTGGAAAACTGCAGTGTAATAGAGAGTATGTATGGGTAGAGATTGAAGCATTAATTACCATTGGTTTTACCTTCTTTATGTGTGAGAAAAGCTGAGGACCTAACCAGTATGATTCCTCAGGAGTATATATAGCCCTGCAGAATAAAATACACTTTAAGCTGGGCATCTCACAGAGGTAGCTCGGTTTTTAAAAGTATTTGGCCATAAAATCATCCCAACTACTGAAAATATAGATGGAATAATCAATAGCATTAATAAGCCTTAATAAGATTTTACTTTATGGGTATACATTCTGCTCAAAACTTTGAAATAATAGCTTTTATACACAGTTTACTTAATAAGGTCAATGGAATGGAATGAATAGAAACATTCGATTAAGGACTGTTTCTAAGCCTTTTCAGGGCAAGGGGTCACATGCATCTGAGAAACTGAAGAAAATGATTGGTCCTTTCTCCAAGAAAAATGCTTAAGCAGATAAGGATTTGCATTAATACAGAGGAGCTTAAAGCTTTCTATCTTTCAGACACTCGAAGACCAAAAGTATGAGAACAGTAATACTTCAGGTTTCCATGACACTCGAACAAAATTCTAGTTTTATAGGTGATATATATGTCCAATCAGAGTTGTTGTTTAGCACAATGACTTTTCAAAAAACATTTAAAAATTTAAAGTTGTGATAAAATATGTGTAACATAAAATGTACCATCTAGCCATATTTTGTGTACAGTTCAGTGCTGATAAACTTATGTCCACTGTTTTATATCCAATTCCAGGACACTTTGATCTTGCAAAACTGAAATGCTACACCCTCTCAACTCCCCATGCCTACTCCCTTCAGTCCCTGGCAACTTCCATCTTAATTTCCATTTCTATGAAGTTAACTGTTCTAAAGACCTCACATAAGTGGAATCATATAGTATTTGTTTTCTTGGGACTGACTTATTTCACTCAATAAAATTTCCTCAAGGTTCACACATATTGTAGGATATGCCAGAATTTCCCTTGGTTGAAGGGTGAATAATATTTCATGTGGTGTATATAAGTACTCCCCCCACACTGCCATTACTCTTGTTTTCTTTAACCCATAGTTTCAGCTATCTGTAGTAAACCATGGTTTAAAAAGTTAAATGGAAATTCTAAAAGGAAACAATTCATAAACTAAATAACTTTAAGGTATAGTAAGTCCTTGACTTATGAACATTGTTGTTGTGAACTTTCATAGATACAAAGGGGCCTTGCACTATGAACATTCACAGATATGAACAAATCACGGAAGTAATTCATGCATCTGCTGGCCATGGTCACAGTTGTGCTGCTGTGTGAGTACTGTACAGTGTGAGAGTGTACAGTAGTACAGTGCTCAGAAAAAGGCCAGAATGTCTGGAAGCAAGAGGAAAAGCAGAGGTGATGTGGAGGAAACAACTAGGAAGCACAAAGCAATAACCATAGAAACAAAATTAAAAATACAGTATAACATTCATCTTGTCAGACTTAAGAATAAATCCAACTTAAGAACATTCTCCCAGAACAGAACTTGTTTCTAGGACTTACTGTATAGTACATTGCTATAATTGTTCTATTTTGTCATTTTCTGATTTTCCTTAATTGTACTTAATTCACAAATTAAGCTTTATCGGAAATATTTATGTACAGGGGCTGGAGATGGCTCAGTGGAAAAAGCGCTTGCCTGGCAAGCACAAGGGCCTGAATTGAATCCCTGTTCCGCC
>NDGM011107616.1:0-20517 GCA_002564305.1 Octomys mimax | reverse complement strand
TATTTTGATTTTACCAGTCCTTTGAATAAGTGACAGTAGAATTTTTTGGTGAAATACTAGGTAATTTTCATGGCATATACTGGACCAAAGAATTGGACTTTTCACTAGGTCAATATCCCTTTCCTTTCTGTTTTTTAATTCTTGTATTCTTTTCATTTTAGATATTAAGCAGCATTCTTGGTGTGTATCTTCAATTTTGCCCCTGGCTAAAGCATGTTCTGTAAGTCTCTATAGAACCCTGCAGAACAAACCTTTATTAGGTTGTTCTTCAAATGCTACTGATAGTGTTTGTAAATGTGGCCCCTCTGACATATGGCAGTCAGATACTGTCTGCTGGCTTCTCTGAGCATTCTGCCACAGTTCCATTAGTATCATGGCCATTGAGGAGCTGTTTTCTGACTGCATATCTAAAAATAATCCTAGCAGAAATACATTGAACTTCTTAGTGATGCATGTGTTCCTGTCACCAATGCAGTCCTAATAGTGTTGGTGAAGAAAATTATTGCTTTAGGAGTCTCTAAACTTCAATATTTCCAATTCAGTATGCCCACGTACTTATACTTCCTTATCTTTCCTACTATATCTTCCAGGTAAATTTGTGCATGCTTTCTTTGAGGAACATTGACCATATCTTTTTCCAAGACTTCTAAGATCTATATTAGCAGTAAGTCTGCCCAATTATCTAGGTTGCTAGATAGGAAGTTAAGTCTTATGCCCCAATGAAATTGAAACAAGTAAAAAGAGTAAAAAGAATTCTAGTTTTTCTAGGGCTACATCCTTTTGAAATGAAAATTTTCAAATACAACCCTTGAATGTTTCCCTTGTTCCCACTTCTATAGCCCAGAACATTTTTGTAATCCTTTAGGTATATAATCTCTTACATTTCTTCTGAATCTTAACTTCTCTACAGCCAGGCTTTTCTAGAATTAGCACTGATGTTCCATCTTGGACCCAGGAGTGTACGAGGTGGCAGCTTCTAAAGGCATTTCAATTTCCATGTGGGACAGAGGCTTCTGAACTGTTTTGAATGAAAGCAGTTCAAGCTGTTGCTTGTGATGAATAGGTCACCTACGAAAACAAATTGTGTCTGTGTATGTAGAATGTGAGAGGGTATAGCATCACTATTCTAATCCAGATATTACTTTTTAAAGTTTTCTAGATACACACTAGGCTGTTTTTACCAGTGCCCTGACTTTCTTGTAAAAGATCCATGTTATTGTCTCTGGAGTTCTGAAAAATGTAAGAATTAGCTTTTTACCCTGATGTTTGCATCTAGACTTCTGCTATAGGTGATGATGGCCTCTTTGTATACCACCACTAAGGCCCTTTGATCCTTACACTTAGCTATTAGCTGCTTGTTAACAGTTCTAAGTCTCATACTATCCAAATGTCAATTCAATTTAGCGCTAACCAGCCTACTCTTCTGTCTTTGAGGGCATTGTTCTCCTCATATATTCCAAATGGCTACTACCTCACCTGCTGCAGCATTGCCTAACACCAGCATATTTTCCAAGACCATCACAGATTGCACAGCTATTTTATGCCAAGTACAGTTCATGTTGCTTTTCACTTTGAGGATGGGGCTGCGGTACTATGGGACATGAATTGGTGGGTAAAATTATCTTAAATCTCTATATTTGTTCCCATTTATACACTACACTAGGTACTGCTTATTGAAGCCTGAATCCCAACTAAAGATACACTCCAAAGCACAATTAAATGTGCAAACATTTTGATAAACATTTAATGAAACCCATGTCCACATAAATATTTCAAAAGTCAGTCAATATTCATGAAATGGAAACTCAAACTTTTATTGGTAATTCACCCTCTGACAAAATGGATGGTTAAAGAGAACAAAATTGAGGGATGGTTAGCTTGTGTATTTTGTTAAGAGTGAATATCTATATGAAATAGATTATGGGAAGTTTGGTAAAGCTGGATAAGCTGTAAAATTCCATAAACATTTTATCCAAATTTAACAAAGAAGAAAAGCCGAGCACTCTAAGGAAGGTGAGAGTCTTTGAAAAAAATGTACAGCAAAGAATCCCTGTCTCTAGAATAGCTAAGGTTATTATACTATTAATTTTTATTAGTTTTTTAAAACTTTATATTAGTTTTGTGAAGGTACCAGTTAATGTTTAAAATTTTTCTTTGACCAATTTTGTGTGGTAATAGCTAAAACCTGAGCAACTTCATTGAGGACAACAATGTGCAGTGTAAACATGGCTGAATACCACCCATCTTTTTTATTCAAATGTTTATCATCTCTAATGTCTTATCTAGTATTTTCACGCATCCTTTAAACTGAATTAAAAATGTAAAAAGGACAAGAAAACAATTAAGGTTTACTGAAAAGAAGAGTTAAGGTTTAATTGTTTGATCAATCATGCATGCCTGTATCTGGTAATCTGAACAACAAACTTGATGATGACAATACATAACAACCATATTAATTTTCTATTAATGTTTTAAATTCTATACTATTTTTATTGTTTACTTTTAATTTGTTTTTGTTCATGGTCTTTTTGCTTTTTTTTTCCTCTTTAAAATAAAAAATGGGGCCGGGGAGCTGGCTCAGTGGAATAAACACTTGCCTGGCAAGCACAGTGGCCTGAGTTCAATCCCCGGTTCACCCCAAAAAATAATAATAATAATAATAAAAATAAAAAGTAATAAAATAAAAACATAGAATCTTTATCTCTGAAGAAGATGCCTTGTAAGCATGTTTTTTGCCCATTGATAAAGAGCAGCCCATGGGAATTGTGGCCTAGAAACAGCAGAGATCAATTAAACTTGTAGTTGGAAAAAGTCTAAGACACATTCTCATCACTGCCATATCCACATATGTCACCAAAACTTATAAGGTAGGGTGAAAGGGACGTTTTATGGTACAAAAACATGCATTGAGACTCCAAGAACAGATTTGTGATAAATTACAGTAAGGCTATTCCATGAAGATATCACTATACTGCCCTTTGTTTACAAATTATTGTGCTTGCAGGATTTTTTTTTAAAATATTTTTTATTATTTATTTATTGGTACCAGGGATCAAACTCAGGACCTTGAGTTGTGAAGCTAAAATTTTTATTTAAACAGAAACAAGGAAGAAGTAAAAGTGAGGACTGTGGAGATAGCTCGAGGTATAAGAACCTGCCTGGCAAGCTCAAGGACCCTGTTTGGATCTCCAGTACTACATGGCTTGCCAGCCCCAGAACCCCAGGCATACAATGCTGGCCATCAAGACTGGGTGTAGATGTACATGCCTGTAATCCCAGGGCTGGAGAGGATAAGACAGGAGGATCACTATGAGTCTGAGCTGCATAACCAGACTCTGTACCAAATAAATAAATAAATATTAAAAAAGAAATAAAAGTGAAATCAAGTTTCATAATAGTCTAGCAGAAGTATAAGAATAATCTACACATTGTGTGTTTTTGTATTCACAGTAGCTTCTCCAGCTACAAGATATAAGCATGAAACAGTATCCAGAAATTCACTAGCACAAAACTTTCCTATAAAAGAATGAAGGGAAACCAGCTGTATTACTACCTTAAATATCTTGTGTATGTATATACATTTTTTCTTTTCCCTTCCTTCTTTTGCTTTTTCTACCATCACAATTTTTCTTTTCTTTTTAAGAGTTTCTTCCCTAGTCATGATTTCTATTGTACATTTTGGATCTTGTTTACTCTTTCAGATTCTCTCACTAGTGAGGCAATACAATGTTTACACATTTGGGTTTGGTTTATTTCCCCTTTGATGATGGTCTCCAGTTGCATCCATTTACTTAGAAAAGTCTCAAGTTTTATCTTTTTATGGCTGAGTAGTATTGCATTATACATGAAAAACACATTATTTTTCCATTAGTTGGTTCATAGGCATTCGGGTTGTTTGCAGGATTTAGCTATGACAAATTGTGCTGCTATAAACATGGAAGCACATATATCTCTGTTGTATGTTTCTAAGCCTTCTGGGTAAATACCCAGAAGGACAACAGTTGGGTCAAATGTGACCTCTAATCCTAGTTTTTAAAAGAAATATCCACATTGATTTCCACAGTTACACCACTCTACACTCCCAATCCCAGTAGAAAAGTCTTCCTTTTTCTCCACAGAACTTCCAGCATTTGTTATTATTTTGTTTTGTTTTTTTCATGGCGATAGCCATTCCTCCTGGGGTGAGATAGAATCTCAGTGTTGTTTAAATTTTCATTTCTTGAATGACCAATGCTGTTAGACATATTTTCCATTTGCATTTCTTCATCTGGGAAGTGTACATTCATCTCAGATGCCCAGTTATGGACTGGGTCTTTGAATTTAAGAGGTCTGATTTTTTTCAATTCTTTCTATATTCTAGATAGAAGGCCTTTGTCTCCAATGGACAACTGGCTAAATTTTTTCCCACTCTGTGGGTTAACTTTTCACTTTGCTGGGGATTATTTTCTTTGGGTATAAGCTTTTTAATAAGGTGATATTTCATTTGTTCACTCTTAGTTGTAATTCTCTTGGGGTCTGTGTTTTGTTCCTGAAGTCTCTTTGTACACCTACATTACAAGTATAATTTGTAATCACTAACGACTGCTTCCAATGTTTACAACTATATCTATAAATCTTCATTTTATTAAACCATCAAAATTGTATTCCATGATTTGTCCATTAAGTGTGATTCATTTTATCTTCCAAACTCCTTTAGTCTCTTGTCCTTCATCCATGATTATACTGAAATATCTTGTTTCTGATTCCATTAAGCTATTAGAATTTAAACTTTTACAACTGTCTATTAATACCAGGGAACATTACACTTCATTGAATATTCGTGTCAGTACAAATCCATGGCTTCCAAAGTCACCTCTAACATCAGTATAGCTCCTATTGCACCATCAAAAACCATTGAGTAAGGGGTTCTTTCATAAAGTATTCAAATTTTTTTTCAAACCTAGTCAGACCAGAAATAATAATGCTTAACTTCTTCCTTTTACTTTGAAAGAAAATTCACAACATTTCTTCCCAGGCACTGCCTCAGATAATCTCCAAAATCTTATCCCATTACTAATTTTCTATCTTCTATTTGCAATATCATTAATGCTTTTCACATTCTATTTAGCCAAAGGATATTGATATGACTTTCTAATCTGAACATAAATTTTGACTTTTTCCTCCACTGTATTTTACCTCCTTTATTCCTTATCACATACAACTTGTAGAGGAGTCTGTAAGTGCAGTTTTGCTGCTTTGCCCCAGTTTTGCTCTCTCAGTTCTTCTCTTCTGCTTTATCAATCCATTGACATTACTTCACTAAAGTTGCTGTGGTAGATGATGATTACACATTCTCTATTTTTAAAATAGTTTTATTGAGAAACAAATAGCAATGAGACAATTTCAAAACCAATTAATAAGACAGTTTCAGTAATTAATACATTGCACATTGTTGTCTTCATAGTGGTTATCCATAGTACAAGATGCAGATATGATACCCTGTCCAAACACTATTAGAACAAATCTTTCTTCTCACTCAATTAAGAGAAAGTAGTTGTATATCTATCCTATTTTGTATATACAGATACAAAAGCATTCTTCATTTGTATCTCCTTTTCTTATTTAATTTTGTCAGAGATGGGTATTCCACTGTAATTTAAATATCATAGGTGTCTGAATTCAGTGAAATATTCCAATATAGTCCAGAAGTCCATAATATTAGTGAGCTTTCTGTAAGACTGACAATGTCAGAAATTGTTGACTTGAGTCTTTTTCAGCTCAGCATATCTCTTTTTCGCTTTTGCCATGAAAAAGTGGACTTTTCCTATCAATTTCAAATGTGCTGGCATAATATTTTACTTTAATTGCCAAACTGTAATACAGTCATATACTACCTGTGAGTTTAAACCTCAAGAGGATTTGCCACTTACATTCAGGCCTTTTATGAATAATGCTTTAGTGTGAACAAACCAATACTAGCTTGGAGAAAAAGACAAAAACAGGAGCATCAAGATGTCTTCCACAATAGCCGTTCCCACTGTTCTTGTGAGACCATGGAAAAGTCCAATCTCTAGTGTCTTCTCAATAACTGACTGCAGCTAGAGGAGAGAAACCCAAGCAACAGCGTCATTAACATAATCCAACTAAATCCAAGCTGCTGGCCTACAAAAGCATGAATTTAGAAATCACTGTCGTTTTAAGCAATTAAGTAAAAAGGAGGCTTGTTTTACAAAAATTTAATTGAAATAAGACCTAAAGGAATCACAAGAAAAACATGATAGCTCTTATTTACCTAAATCTTAAAAGGACTCTGAAATAATTATTATAGTTTTTTCTCTACTATTAAAAATAAAATATTGATGTTTAGGGTAGTGATATAATTTGAATAAAGCATGATCAATGATGCCAGATTTTCTGTCAAGCACTTCATAATTAACATCCCTACAGAATGAAATTTATTACAACTTTCTTTATCTCCATTGAGGATCACAGTTCTAAAATAATTATATTGTGTTGTATTATATGTTTCTGTTTACAAGATTTATTTATTTATGTTTTTATTTAATTGTGTGTATTTGGTGCAGCTCGGGCTTATAGTGATACTCCTATTTCAGCCTCCCCAGTGCTGGGATTAAAAGTGAGCTCCACCAGGCCCAGACACTGTGGACAGTGGTACCGGTGATCAAATCCAGCTCCGTCGGCTTGCCTAAGCAGGCATTTAGTCCTTTGAGCTAATTACAAGAATAATTTAAATAATTTTCTGCATTTATCTAAAATCTAGAGCTGGCCAAATGGCTCAGGCAATTCAAGTTCCTGCAAGCTGATTCAATCCCCAGGCCTGCCTTGCCGGCCCCGCCCCTGGGGCATGCTGAGACTGCTATTGAGACTGGGTATGGTGGTGCACATCTGTTATCCTAGCTCTTGGGAAGCTGTGAACAAGAAAATCACTATGAGCCCAATCTAGAAGTGATACCCTGAATACCAAGTAGACCCTTTCTTAAAATACAAAAAAAAAAAAAATCTAATTACAAGATCTGAGCAACTACCTAAATGTCAGTTTTCACTCCAAAATATTGACTGATTTGGAAGGAAATTGTACTTATGGTGGGTTGTCTATAGATAAAAATAATCAACTGTATTCTGATATATATATATATATATATATATATATATATGATATTAATACTATGCTCAATATCTCTGTTTATAAAACCTAACAACACAAAATTCATGTTGGTCCATTATGCAAATCAACTGTTTAGATATGCTGTTTAGTGTTCTTTTAGTGTTACTAATAGCTACTAGTAACCATTGAAGATGAAACATCACAGCACTCATATGATTTCTCTAGCTTTTATGGTGTGTTCCAAGCTAACTTGATTTACTTAGCTATCAACTTTTGTCCTAAATAATAAGTGTATTAGTTAAACTCAATTGTGTCAACTTACTATGTTTTTAAGCTATGTAGGAGGGTGGTGGAGCACAATTCTGTTTAGTGCTGTGTGAGTTATTGAATTATGACCTTGTTGCTGGGTCTTGGCTATCTTTCCTATTATTTCCTGGCTCTGCTTCAAAGCCATCCCCAGAACTTAGCAGCTTTGCTCCACTACGCTTTTCCAATATGATAGTCCTTCCTTGTAGCCTACTGATTGTGTACAAAATCATCTGAAACTGTCACCTAACTAGGTTTCTCTACCTTTAAATCGTGAGTTTCAAGTACTGTGTGTTAGTGACAGCCATGTGGACCAATAATGAAAATTTATACCAGAGAAATTGGGCTCTTGCTGTGACTATACCTGGCCATGTGATATAGAAGCTTTTGGAACCAATTGCAGGTCAAATTGGTGTCTTAATCAGCTTTCCTATTGCTGGCGCATAAGAAAGTTAAAGATTATATTCTACCTTTTGTCAAAGTGTCACACAAATACACCTCTTTGAAGCATATTTATTCACCAAATATATGTCAGGTCATGATTCTGTCTAACCTGACACAGCTATCTTCATAAAATTTCAAATGCAGTACTCACTTCTTCAAAGTTACAACAGTTCCAAAGTTTTTCACAACTCAAATTTAAAGTCTTTTCTGAGGCTCATGTCACACTTCTAACTGTGAAAGTCTTAAAAATATAATAAGAGGAAGAGCAAGAACAACAACAAAAAGAGCAAGAAGTAGAGGAAAAGGAAGAGGAGGTAAAGGAATAGGAAGAGAAAGGAGGAGGATACTTATATAACTATAACTTGCAATAGCACATAATAAACATTCCTATTCCAAAGTAGGAATAAAGGGATAGAAAATAATTGAATGAAAAGCAAGAGAAAAATCCAGTATGGTAAATATTAAGTCTTGTAGTTTAGTTTCTGTAAACAAACAGGGCTCACAGTGGCAAAACATAAGTTCCAGTGGCCTTGGGTGGCTCTATGTCTTTGCTAATTTTATTCTATGTGACCTCCACCCTTTTAGGCTGGCTCCATATCTTTTCCTTTGTAGTTGTTCAGTGTTTTTCTTCCAGAGCATAACATAGATTTGATTCCACCTACCAATAGAATCTTTGTTGTCAACTACAGCCTCCTAAATCTAGCCTTTACTATCTGTGTTCCTGTCAGTATTCTCATCCTCTGAGCTCCAGCCAAAACCATTGGTCAGACTCTGCTTATTAAATTCTAGGGATTCTCTAGCCTGCATTGCTAAAACTTTCCAAACTTTTACAAATCATCTCTAAAGACTCCTGATCCTCATGTTTAGGGACTCACAAAAATTACTCCAGTTCTCTGCTGCCAACTTTTTTGCATTGGTCAGCTTTCATGACAATTATACACAATGAAGCTATATATCTTACATTTGGGGAGCTTAAAATACCTTTCTCAATTTAACTTCATGATTGTGGGTGAAGGGTACATGGTAATTCACTTTTATCAAAATAAGTATTATCAAATAAAGAGAGATGGGCTAGTTGAAGATATATGCAAAGAAATGATTATGATGGACTGTGGTATTTAAGCAAATTAAGGGACAAATAGAGAAGATGAAGGTGAATGACAATGAAATGGTATAAGATTATTTCAGTAGATGTTTCAATGGAATCTGGGAATATTTGGAATTGAGGAAGTACAAAGATAAACTGAGATAATAGGATGAGTGGTTAAAAAGTGAGACTCCAGTTCACAATTATTTGAAGTTATTTAATTCTGGTAATTTCTACCACCTTGAGACTTCCGGTACCCAGAAAGAAGAAGAAGGAAATGACTATGGATATGGAAGTGGCCAAGGATCTGAAAAATTACATGATGTAAATATTTATTAAGCCATAAAACCTGTGTTGAAAAGGGCAAGACTGAAACATGATTTAAAATTTTAAGGCATGGGTAGGGATAAACTTCAGTTTTACAGACTATGATACTATTAAATTTATTCCCTGGCATAAACACAACAATAAAAGTTTGAAAATCATACTTCTGGGAACACAGAATAATTTCTGTGAAAAAACTCTTAAGACTACATGATAAAATTAACATATATATATATATATATATATATATATATATATATATAAAACAACATTACTTAACAGGCACAAATAGGATCTAGTTGCATAGTAACAATAGCTAATAATTACTGAATACTTAAAATCTGGCAAGTGGCATTCAAATACATTCACACATTTAATTATTAGAAATGTCCTATGAAGTTCTACCATTCTGAGAAACTGAAGTAGAAAGAAAAGCTAAATCAACTAGCCATTAATGACCTAACCAGAACTCAAATTAAAGCAGTCTGTGTCAAACCTTAAATTCTTAAATATTTTTTACACTGTCTTCTAACAAAATAAACCACATTGAAGAAATTAGGCCTTTGGCAGTATATGAAAAATATAGTATTCATAAGTTTATTGATATGATTTTACCATGTCAATGGATGCAAAAAATGACATTTAATGTATATGGTTGCTTTGTGGAGTAGACAATAACTCAAGATATAATTATTGAATGTATTTTTTAATTTAATACACTTTTTATTTATTTTCCCATAATTTTATTGAGAAACAAATAGCAATGAGACAGTTTAAAAAAATAAAATAAATATTGAAAACTTGTATAAATGGATCCTTCCTCAATATGGTTTTGGCCCTGTTAAGCTAAAAGGCAAGAAGAACAAATTTAGTTGAGAAACTCAAAAAGCCAGATAGCAGCATTGCTTTTTCCAGTGCTCATCACTTCTCGGAAATATCAATTTGAACAGCTGTACATATGTGAAAACTCCTGCATAAGAACTGAGGAAACCAGATGAAACATCACAGCACCTGGATATTGCACACATATAACAAAAAATGCATTGAAGTGGGTATGACAATGTCACATTACCCATACAATTTACCACAAAGGAAAGTAAGGTCAATACTAAAATTTGCCTCAAATCCCAGCACCAGGTCCAGCCAGTGAAAACAATGCCAGGACACCTTCTATAGCCCTAGGCTCTAGGACAGTCTCACCATGAGCCCTGAACCTGCACCAGGCTTCCATTCACAAAATCTAAACCCAAACTATCATATAGGGTTGCAAGACTAGGTTAACCATTACTATTCCAGAATCCATTAAAAGAAGAACACCAGAGGAAGAATATCCATCATAACTTCTACAATTTGATTTTGTTGTTAATTTAGTAGTTGTCATGGTTTGGGGCTTTATAACAGGAAAAGTACAATGCATGACAAATAGTTTATAAGATTATTTATGATACTCACTGAAAGAGTCATATAGAAAAAGAGTGAAGGATATCTGTCCACACACTAAATACCAAAGTATCTAGCTAAAGGCCTGGATCTCATGGTAATGTCCTGAATGAGTCCAATTAAAGACCTTGAGCACATAACAATACCTCTCACAACTCCGACTGTAGACCTAGAGCCTAAAATAATGTCTTATACAAGCCTGTTTCATGCATATATGCTGTGAAGGCCCAAGGTCAGTAGTGGAAGCTAAAAAATCTATGTGAGCAGGATGAAGAATCTGTGATAGCAGGCTGATGAATCTGAACTGGAGCGAGGAAACAATGCTCAAAGTAAAGAACATAGCTCCTCTGAAAAGTGCCCCAGCTATCCTCAGTAACAGTGAAGTCCTGAGATCCTCCCATGATGAGGAAAGCTGAATTCCTATCAGAAAAGCCAATGGAGCAAGCTTCTCCAGGAGACTGAGCAGCACATCATCTTCCCCTCTGGATCAAGGAAGTGATGCTCAAGATAAGGAACAGAGCTCCCCCAAAATGAGCACAGCCATTTTCAGCAATAATAAGGTTCTAAGCAAAGTTCATGAGGAAAGTCAACATGACAAGTTCATCCAGGAAAATAACCCATGTAAACCAGTGGCTACCTAACAGCTTCCCAGCAGCTTCTACCAGCTCTCAATAGTTTTTTTTTTCTGTACCAGTTCATCCTCTTAGATGGCTGGCAACAATCCTCATGTGGTCCTCTCACACCCAGCACCATGCTAGTTTAATTCATCTGACTGTTACAAGCTGTTCACCAGATTTCAATACACCACAGTAGTCAATGCTATGAATTGAAGCAAGGAAATGTAAATGCAGGAATCAGAAACAAGAAGATAAATAGTATATTTATAATAACATAATCTTCCTAAAATACCCAAGTAAACAATTAGAAGCTATGTGTAAATTACAATCATAAAATAACAGAGTAAAGAGTTTTTTCATATTTTCAGTATCATCATATACATCAAAATAATAAAGTGACTTTAAAACTATTACAAAATTTTTATTTTCAGTAAAATTTGGAGATGTTTATAAACTCAAAGCATTGTATATGCAAAGAGGCATCCAGATAGAGTGAAAATCAACTACATGTATGCAGATACATAGTAGGACCATCATGACTGAAGACCTTATGCCAGTAGTGCACTATAATTGTAATTGTCCAACTGAATTGAAGAGCAACACATGACTAATGAATGACCAGTGACAGGGGTGATAGAGAGTAGTGTGCTGAGTTTTGCTTGACAAGAAATTTGGGCCTGAATTAAGAAACAAAAAAGATAGTACTATGTCAGTGAAGTAGAGTGACGAAGAAATACCCAAATAAGCAGATCTACCTTCTGTTATGGAGACTAAAAAGAAGATGAAAAAAGCTGAGAGTGATGGGGGTACAACCTGGCAGTTAAAGCACCTGCCTGGAAAGTGCTAGGACCCGGGTTCAATCTCTGATATTGCATGCAGTGCTGTCCTCCTGTAGATCTGGCCACTGAAAACCAGGTGTGGTGGCACACACCTGTAATCACAGTGCTGGGGAGCCTGAGAAGGGAGAAACACTATGAGTCCAACCTGTGTAGCAAGATCATATACCAAATAAATAAATAAATAAATTTTAAAAAATGAAAAAAGAAAAGAGCTGATAATGACTCATACAAAAATAAAAAAGTACAGGAGGACTCTGGCTTGCTTGCCTACACCATGGCCTTACAGAGAGGCCAAATTTGAACGAAAATATTTTCCATGTCTTGATTAATATATTTTTATACATATAATATATACACATATAATTATATGCAAATGTTTTTGATATATTCCTTTTATAAATTAGAATAGGCTCGTGCCTGGCAAGCACAGGATCCTGAATTCAATCCCCCATACTGGAAAAAAAAAGGATTTATAAATTAGAATATATCTTCAAGTATGCACAATACATTACCCAAAATATTTGTCTCATAAGCATGGAAATAAAGGCTGGGAATGAAACAGATGGGTATTTCTATTACTTGTGGACAATTTAGTAACTTTAAAATGTTACCCCTTTGCATGTGTTTGATATATACATATTTAACAAGTAAAATGAAAAGAAATGTCACAGAAATTGTATAGCATGACTCAGCAAAAATTAATACACATGACATAAAAACATAAAGCATACATACAGAAGAAAGCATTGTGGAAATTTCAAACATTACACCTGAAAGTGTTGAAAACTTTTCTACAATTTTTCTCATTTTTGTGTGAAAAATTTAACGTACTATGAAAAACATAAAAAAGATAATTAGGACAATGTGCCTTGTCATTTGACAACAAAAACTGACAGAGACAATCCAAAGATAATCTAAAGTTCATGTAAATACTAAGCCTTAAAAGCACCTAGCTAAAGTTTGAAAGACAATAAAAGAACTTAGTTTTATGAAAAGTAAAATATCACAAAGATGCAAAGATGCAATAAATAATGAAATATATTAATAAATGTTGATGAACTGTTAAATGATAGAAAAATGTACAGAATAGATCCCACAACAAATCCAAACATAATAGAAATTATTACCTTGCCCATTAAATGTAATATTTTCAATTAATGAGGCTTATTGATTATGTAATATTGAGATAACTGACCAGTCACCCATGCTGGAAGGATCATCCTTGATTATTATAGTAAAATTTCAGATGAATCAAATATTTAGCAATAAATATTAAGCCATAATGCACCAGGCAAAATGTATACATACATAAGCAATGTTAGAGTAGTTTCTTTGTACAAAGCTAAAGTTAGAAAAAACATAAGAGTACACTGAACTTTGTTTTCATTGGCTAAGACATCCTATAAGTAGTGATTGAAAGACAGTGCAACATTGCCTTGCATATTACTCTTTTGAAATTTCAAACTATAGTTTTTATTGGAATAGCAATAGTAGCAATTAAATTATTGTGATGAAGACAAGTACTTTTACTAAAATTTTATTAATTGTATGAATTTTTTATATCCATTTTAATTTCATATTTTTCTATTTGGTCTCTGGGCTTTTCCACCAATAGTATCTCTCCATTAATTCAGGCTATCTCTTAGATTCTTCACCAAAACTTTCACACATTTCTTCATGTATGAGTCTGACACATTTCCTGTTTTACTATATATTGTGTAAATTAAATATAATTTTGAAATAAAAATTGTACTGCTTTCTGTTTCTCTCATTTCAATAGATTTTTCTTCAGTTATTTTTAGCTAGGAATGTTTCATGGATCATAGAAAAGAAACAGTAAATGTGAGAAGTCTTGTCTTATTTCAACGTGAAAACCAAAGCTAGCCACTATGTACATTTATAGATTTCTGGTTGCTATATTTTAGAAACTTCAGTAATATTTAACGTTAAGAATCTCCACTAAAACTGTACATTTGAATTGCTGTGTATAATTTTCTCCTTTTCTTTATATAATCATATCATTTTTTTCTCATTTTAAACCTCTTATTTTTATGCATTTAATACAGAGTCTACAGGGTCTCACTTTATAGATCAGACTCATAGTGATTCTCCCATTTTCAGCCTCCCAAGCACTGGGATTACAGGCTCACTCCACCATGCCCAGTCTCAGTTGCTGTCTCAGCAGGCCTTTCGGGCTGGTCCAGCACAGAAAGTGGGGGATTGAATCCCGCCTGTTGCACTCTGCCTAAGCAGGTGCTTTAGTCTGCTGAGCTATCTGGCTGGCCCACTTTAAACTTCTTACGGATAAGTTCATTTGTTTTATATTACAGTATCCTTTATATTATAGTATCCATTTTTAAAACATACTTTTTGGTTATGACATATTTTATGCAACACTGGATTTGTTTTGTCGATATTTCACCAAAAATATCTGCATCTATGTTTACATGTTTACAATATTTGGTCTGCATACTAAAATTTTTCAGATTTCAAAACTTTCTGGATTGATTTTTTTTTTTTTTTGGTTTTAATGAAATATAAGAAATTTCCTACCCAGACTTGGTGGCATAGTCCTCTAGTCCCAACACTTGGGAAGCTGAGGCAGGGGGATCACTGAATTCTAGCTCAGCCTGGGCTACATAGTGAACTTAAGCCCAGCCTGCATTACACAGCAAGAAAAAAAAAAGAACTTTCCTGTTTTAATGTTAAATACAATTTCAATAAACATATGTTGTTTTGCACCTAAAGGTTTACCAATCACATTTAACGATATTATCTGAGTTTAAAACCTACAAATTTTTCAAAAGAATAATTACAGATGTACTCATCATCACTTTTCTCGAGTAATTTTTGTAGCATATTTTATATTTTCTCTAAAATTCTCAAAACCATTCCTTACAAGGAAAACATTCCTTGACTGTACAAATTATAATTATATCTCTTTTCAAGATTAGGATTATTTTTATTGTACACACTTATAAGTAGTTTGTAAATTTTATGTTTTCCAAGAATTAACACTACTATTTTAAAATCTCTATTATTTTCTTGTTTTTCACTAATTTCTGCTCTTACCTTCCATTCGTTTTGTGTTTCTCTTTGTTGTTATTTTTCTAACTGCTATAACGGAATATCTAGCTCATCAAATTTTTCATCTTTTTGGCTTGTTTTATAATGTACACATTTGCAGCCATACTTTTCTTCACTGAGTATTATTTTGGTTGTGCACCACAAATTTTGAGATGTGTTTTACCTGGCTCTTACCTGTAAATGCTTTACAATTTCCTTCACAGTGTCTTATTTGATCCCTACTTGCTTTATTATTTCCAGAATTTAGTATCATCTACTTGTGTATAAAAACCTTATTGATTTTTCATTTTGTTACATTATGCACAGATATGTATGTTCAATTGCAGTATTTAATAATACCTTTAAAACACAATAAAAATAAAATTTTATTAGTTTCACATATACTTGAATGAAGTAAATTTCAAATATTGTTCCATTAAAATTGCTAATTTCATGTTTCAATCCTTACATATTTCTACAGAATTTTTAAGTTACTATCAGCTTCAGAGAAATTTAATTTCAGCTTTCTCCCAGCTACTAAGGTTTTATTAATTTCTATACAGATATCTGAGCAGTCAATCGGTATTTCTTTTCTTTGTCCAAAAATTGATTTCTGTAAACAAAGGCAAATTATATGAAGCATTATGATTTACAAGATGTAATATATATATATATATATATATATATATATATATATATATATGTATATTATATGTAATAGGATAACTGGAGTCTGCATCCAAATCATACATTGATATAGTTTAAATCTAAAATGTTCTTGCTGGGGACGAGGGATATACTCCATATCATATGCCCCTGCCTGGCAAACATAAAGTCCTGAGTTTGATCGCTGGACTACCAAAAAAGAGTAGAGTAGAATAGAATAGAATAGAATAGAATAGAATAGAATAGAATAGAATAGAACAGAACAGAAGAGAACAGAACAAAATAGAACATGCCCTCAAATTTCATGTGCTTGCAAGTTGCTGAGATCATGGTGGTGCTATACCATTGAGTTTATAACTGAGTCAGTTAGCATGTGGAGTCTGATTGAATGTAGGCCACTGAGTCATGACTGGAAGGGCAAACTTCATCCGTGACCCTCTCTTCTCTCACAGCAGGCTGGCTGCCACAGGATGAGCACTGTCCTTTGTAGGTCCTTCCACTGTACATTTCTGCCTTGGAACCTGCTGATTTTAGACTGAAGCCATGGGAAACAATGAGCCAGGTAAATCTCTTTTAAGTTGTGATAACCTTTTTGTTCCAGCCACAGAAAAGTGACTAATGGAAGGAATTAATTTATTTTCTGTAGTACCTTAGTGACTGCATTTGTAGATAGTCCTTTTTAAAAGGTGAGGAAGTTAAGTTAGGGTTGTTAGAGTGAAACCTGGTGTAATAACACGGGCATCTCAAGAAGAGCAGAGTAGGATGCCAAGAGAGACTCAGAAAACTCACGAACACAGTATATAGGGCTCATGAGGACACACAGAAAATCCAGCCACTATAAGGCAAAGAATGGCCTCAGAAGAAATATGATCTTTATATACCTTGTGCAACTGTTGAATCTGATATGTCAAATTTATTGGACTAAGAAGTCCCTAACATTAATAAAGCAGGCTTCTATGTGTATATGAGTGGGCATAGACATGGGTACCTCATATGTTATATGTAGCTTTCCCAGGTTCTCTCTGACATCTTTCCTGTTTCCCGGTTGCAATGAACTAAGTGGCTTAGTTCTTCCATGCCCTTCCCCACGATGCCTTGCCTTGGAGCCAAGTAATCATAGATATCCTGCAGAACAGTAAGGAGGTTAAGTGTTATGTGAAGTAAGAATGATGAAACTTAACGTATGTATACCGAAGAGGAAATGCTATTGGTGCATGAATACATATAAGTGAAATTGTTTTCTTACATTTTCTGGTTTTCAAAAAGAAGAGAAATGCTTCCATCAAATTAAAAAAATTTTATACTAAGTTCCATTATCAGTTTTCACCTATTCTGGTAAGATCACACCTTGAACTACAGCTATCGAACCTCAATTTGATTAAGTTTTCCAACATCTAATAACATTCTCCAAGGACTAGTAGACTATTTATTGGCCAAATAAGAGAATTAAATGTGCCCATTATAGGAATCAATATGCTTAAATCTTTCCAGTCACTCACGGTAGCAAATTACTCTGCAGTTTCCCTAGGGGTATCAATGATTTGATAGTTACTGAGATCCTTTTCTTGGTTCAATAGTTAAGAAGTCAAAACTGAATTCTGCCTTTGTTGAGGCAATTTCTTCTATGTAACCTCCAAAAAATAAAACCACGATATGAGCAATTTTCAATATTCAGTTATGAATTACATTGCTCTTTTGACCTTAGAGGTGCCCAATCTGAATAAGAGATTAAAATGTTGTGGTTTACTTTTAAGATTTATCTGTAATCCTAGTACTCAGGAGGCTGAGAAAGGAGGATGGTCATGAGTTCAAGGTCATTCTATGATGTACTAATGTGTTCAGGCCCAGCCTGGATTACATAGTAAGACTGCCAAAAACAAACAAATAAATGTTTATGTAGTCTTAAAAAATAGGGTTATCTCACTGTTAATATATAACCCCCAGAAAATAATTGCACAGTATATGATAGTGCACTAATCAGAGTGAATGAAGAACTTGTTAGGACATTGGAACTATTAATTTGTATATTATCTATACAGGGGAGATAAATCTATAAAATTTTGAGAACTTTTTATCTTAGTAAAAATTAAGTGTTTAGTAGATAGTGGCATCCTAGTCTATACTTCTTGGTGGGGTTGAATTGCATCATCCCCAATTTTGTATATTGAAATATTAACTTCATCTTTCAAAATATGAGTGTTTCACATTGCCATAATAAATGTAGCAATCCAGACATTTAAAATGTGCCCTGGATAGAGAACATTGCTTTGTGGCACAACAGCTGCATTGCAAGAACAGGTCCTGAGTTCAATTTCCAGTCCAAAAATCTCTATAAAATTTGCCCTAATGCAATCTGGCAATTGGCTTCCTGAGGAAAAGAAATTTGGACACACGGTGGAGACTTTATATGCATAAAAGCACAGAGGTAAAACCATTTGAGGATGCAGTAAGGAGGTGATCAACTGCAAGCCATGGAGATAAGCCATTGAAAAATACACTGCTGACATCTTGATTTTTGAGTTGTTTTTAGAAATGGGAGAAAATTAATTGCTGTTACTTAAGCCATGTAACCTATGGCATTTTGTTGTGTTAATTCTACCAAATTATGTACTATCACAAGTGATGGATACCTGTAATTTGCATCTCCCACTAAGTAAGTACAACAGCTGAGAGTACTCTCTAGAATCTCAGTGCTATATATTGCACATCAGTAAGAATGATCAAAATATATGTACCAAGTGAATTCAAATGAAGTTAGCTTTGAGTTTGGTCAAGAGCAGGAAAGGACTGTATGTTAAGTCTAAGCTATAATGCAAGCACACATCACATAGACATTTGCTCTGGTAGACAATATGATGTTGAAAATACTAGTGACTATAAAGAAATTCCATGTGTAGTTTGTTGAAAGTCCCAGAAGAAGAATAACAAGTCAGGATCCAGGGATGCTGGAACCATTTCACTGCATATGCCCCACAAATTCAGTTATGACTACTGAACTACACAAAAACGATTTTGTACGTTTTGTACATTTATCTGATGGGATATTTTATACCATATCCCATCAGATAATTTAATTTATGACCAAAGAACAAGACTGATTACCTTCCTAAAGTTGGTTTGCCTCATACAGCATTAGGAAAACTTCCTGAAGGCATGACTTAGATGCTAATTCAGAAGTAATACATTACAAAGTGCTGGCCATCAGCCAAGACAGGTTCAGACCATGTTTGAGTCAAGCTGTATGCCCTGCAATGCATGAGTGAAAGACATCTAAAATAGAAAGAAGAGAAGGGAAATTGGAGCCTGGAGTGGTGGTGCACACCTATAATCCCAGCACTTGGGATGCTGAGGCAGGAGGATAATTGGAAGTTCAATAGTAATGTGGGCTACAAAGTGAGCTCAAGGCCAGCCTGAACTGCATAGGGAGACCCTGTTTAACAAAAAGAAGGAAAATTAAATATCAATAATGGCCCTGAGACCAGGTGTATTAGTAGGTGTTCTCAGCATCCACCAAGAATAAGGGCCCACCAGAAGTCTAGAGAACCTACTAATAGGAAATTAGGAAATAGATAGATAGATGATAGATAGATAGATGATAGATAGATAGATAGATAGATAGATAGATAGATNGATAGATAGATAGATGATAGATAGATAGATAGATAGATAGATAGATAGATAGATAGATAGATATGAAGTGAATCTCAGCAGGGCAAAAGATCTGAGAAGCATCTCCCACATAGCACTATAAAGATGATGTTGTTGACACAAGCCCTGGGATTAGCACAGCAGTTTTCAGTGGGAAACCCCTTCAACCTTTCCCTGGCTGCAGAGATACACACTGCCTAAAGCTATGCCACTTCCTCAGGATAGGCACAATACGTGAATCCTCCATGCAGAAATGTAGTATATCTTAGCACAACTCCTGACAATGTGAACGGAAGTATTAGCTCAAGAATGCCTTATGAGTTTGGCAGAAGTTGGTCTTGCCTCAAAGCTTGAATTCTGTCCACTGCTGCATTTTGCCCTTTGATTTTCATTGGTGGTAATCCAAAGCTACCTTTTGACACACATCTTGCACACTAAACTCCATCTCAAAATCAGCTTCCTGCAGAGCTCAGTTTTTATTTTTACCTGTCAATAGCAAGACATAAGATGATAAAGAATATTTGGTTTTTATTACAAGAGAGCAAAATACTTCCGCATGCAAGTAAAGTTTGCCTGTTAGGAGGTTTGGGTCCCCAGAGTCATCCCCATTCTCTATAACCAACAAGAACAAATCACCGTTAAAATCATTAAGATGTTAGTATTTATAAATCCCTGTACTAACCTTGGCTTTTTGTGCTCCAGTAATACTGATAATCTGAAATCTGTATCCATCTTTGAGTTTCAAATTCCCCAACTGAGGTTTAATATAAAATTAAAAGACAAGTCGATGAAATAAATAGTAGAGCCAAGTTTTCTGAATTCACATTAAAAAAATAATTTGAAACTTATTCTCTCAGGCTTTCACAGAGAGCAAATTAGTCAGGCAATGGCTGTGACTTATCCACATGGCTAACACTGACAAAGGATCTACAAACTGCAATACAGGGTTTCAGGATAAATCCTGAGGGGATTTGA
>NDGM011107615.1:0-18470 GCA_002564305.1 Octomys mimax | reverse complement strand
CAATTTGATTTGAAACTGTCTCATTGCTATTTGTTTCTCAATAAAATTATGGAAAAAATGGAATTGTTTAAGAATAATTGCTAATCTAGCAAGGTAAAATCAGGTATATACGAAAAAATGAGAGAATATGAAAGGTATGCTTCTGCTTGATTCCAATACTTACATAAATAGATCAACATGAATCAATTTTGAATACCAATTGGAAGGCAGGGTTATTAGATTTATATTAGTTGGTTTCCAACAGTGGTTCTACCTCTTAGAAATTTGGCGATATTTAAATAACTCAAAGCTCTGACTTTTCAATTGTTTATACATAGAAAAGTGTATTTTCCTTTATTTTAAGTAGCTATTTTTACTACAAAACAAAGAAAAACAAAATGCAGTGCTCTTCTTGTAATAAATGAGGATTCATGCTTTTGAACGGTATTTCTCATTTTAATAGCATTTTAAGATTATTAATATTTGAAGATCTTTATTTTTAATTCATTCGCAGTTATAACAATTTGGCATTTATGTTTGCTCTTTCTTAAATGATCAGAATGGTTCAAAACTATACGGTCACTTTCTTAAATCATTCCCTATACAGACAGCATTTAGAGAAAATGACACGATCCTGCGAGGCAACACTCCGTGACGTGTGCGATGCCTGTGCAAGGTGCTCGGCCTCAGGGGCTCTCTCTGTGCTGTGCATCAGGGCTTAGCTTCACTCAGAATGACAAAGGGTCTGTGGGAGTTTATAAAGGATGTGAAATCTTCTGTCGGTGAAGAAAAAAAAAAAATCTGAGTAAAACCTGAAATTTTCAGCTCTGTGTAGTGCTCCCCCAAATCCCGTTTCTATTACCTGTGTGTGTTTTGCTTAACCATGTCACACCTACCACATGTGGGAAGCAGTAATTTGATAATGAGAAAGAATCTAGAATTCCGTGTTATTGACTATAATTAACTCAATTAGAGTAAAACCTATGGACAAAAGGAAATACGTAATTACAACACATTAGTATTTTAAATGGAGTTCCAATACTTACAGCTCAGTGTGTAATTGGAAACTGCTTTGAAGTAAATTTCCACAAGTGGGCATATGCTAAATTATCCACAAAACTACCAGATGGTTAAAGATGTTTCAATTTGATTTTACAGAATATCAAGTATAAAACTCCAAATGGCACAGTCAAATTTATAAAGAAAGAAAATGCATGCTCAGAGCTTTTAAAGTAATGCTCTTTCAGTTTTATAGTACCTTGAAATTGATCTTACTGAACTGGATGAACTTCATGTGAAAAAATGCTTATAAGAATTGTAAATAGTTCACATTTATAAGGTTAATTTCCAAATCATTTGTTCCCACCAACAAAATCTGGAATTTGACTACACTTTCCAAAGGGCCTCACATTCAATTGGCAGGATGCGGGTGCTTTAAATTACTTCCATTATGTGATTCAGGAAGAAGAAGAGTAAATGAGGTGAGGATCTTCCTGGCCTTATCTAAGACAAGACACGTAGCATGGTCTTGTTACTGCCAAGTGACAAATCAATGGGAATCTGCCCCTCTGGAATGAGTGCAATATTTCTGAATAAATGAAATGATTTCTGCCCAGCCAATTCAGTGTCCTTCGTTTCCTGTGCCTTCTCACATAGGAGCATTTCAAACATCAAGGTAGTAGGCAGAAGAGATTGTGGCCATTCTACAGAGAATTCATTTTTCCAGACAGTTTAGAAAAGCATGGTTGTACCTGTTTCGGTAAAGTAGCTTCTTTTCTAGTTCGTTCACTAGCTACATACTCACCATGATTGGTCAATTTAGTGACTTATCATTCCCAGCCAATAAGCAAAATGATCTGCATGCAAAAGAACAATGGAAATAAAAGTGCGGCACCTCGGAGCCTGCGTGTTACACCGAAGTGTCCAGCGAGGCATCTTCTTCACCTCGCGTGTCGTGTGTCCCCCCTACACAATGCCCTACTCCATAAAACTTGATTCCGAGACTGTCGTCTTTCGCCTCTACTCTATGTGCATGATTCTTTTTCTGACTGGTTGATGCCTCAGGTATTTCTTCTTGAGTTTTATGCCCTTGATTTTAACAACAGCTTGACTAATCTTAGTTTGGACATTAAGAAATTCTTTTCAGTTTCTATTTGATTTCTATTAAGTTGACATCTTTAAAAGAGTAATTTTCTTAGCACATAACGAGGGCAGCACTGGCAGAGCTAACTATATACGCTCACATCTTGCTACTTCTCAATGTTTCCAGAAGAGTAAAAAGATGACAAATTACATTATAGGGAATAGTATGGTTTTCATTAGTAGACAAACATAGACTTAGTAAATACATCAGTGGTATTTTTTTTTCTTTGTGTTTCTGACAATGTAATGCTCATATTTGTGATTTTAGTACTAGGAGAAAGGACATTGGAGTGACATCATAAAATGACTGTAGAAAAGCCTTGATAATCTTTTTAGGAATTTAGAACGTACAAAGCGATCACATCTGGGTATCACTGTGTGTGTCCTTTTGAGAGCAAGTGATGTTCAAGGCTTCTAAATTGAGAGAAACATCCACCAGCGTTCAGTATAATAGGATTTCTCTGTTGCATTCACGGTGACAAAAGTAAGTTGTTTAAAGCAGCATTTACTGACATATTTTCTTTCTTCCTCCTATTCTCTGCACAGGAATTTCAACAAAAATGATGAGTTAGTGTCTATTAGGTACAAAATTTAGCATGATTTAACAAAATATTCAGTAAATATTCAATGAGGGCTAAAAAATAAATGAGTGAAGATTGTTCTCCTTTTATGATATAGTTCTAGTTTTCTCATGAGTGAAGATGAGACAACTAAAACTATATCATAAAAGGGGAACAATACAGACACAGTATTACACACACACACACGTATTACAGCTCTGTTGCGCCGAAAGTGAGCTTCATTTTAATGTCAATTTCCCATCACCCTAAAAGCCGTCACACAAACCACTCACACTCCTGTGTCCGCAGCCTTGTCCTCCTCCTTTTGGGCTACTTTGTACATTATGGATTGGCTTCTGCCTCGGCCTCTAATATTCTGGCCCAGAAGTGATCTCCATTAGGAAGACCACTGCAGTTTATTGACAGGATTTTCATCCTCAGTCCCTGAATAATTTCAATCCTTGCTTGCTGGGGCAGAGCATTTTCCTTAACACTTTGTGGCAACTACAGCCGAGTTCAGACGCAGCCCTCTGCTCGGGGAATCCTTGACTTTTACCGCTCTCCTCCTGGGCGCCTCGCCTTTTCTCCATCTTCACGCTATGCCCTCTCTGAAATATGCTAAATTGTTGAATAATTTTAATTCCTTCTTTGGAAGAACAGAAATACTTTCTGGATGAGGATGAACCACTAGAAACAAAGCAAATCAAAAGGAAAGAAACATTAAAAAAACATGAACTGCTGCTTAGGTTTTCATTTTCTTCCCCAACAGATACAATTGATTTCACAGTTTCAGTGTTTAGGTATTTCAATCTTTATAGGAACACTTGAACTATGAGTTTAATTAGTTCCATAAATAAATATGAACCTACATAATTTTCATACAATTACCGATGAATAGGAATACTCGCGTGCCTGCACGAAAATGATTGCGGTTAATCATTTCTGATCACACGTTTAGCTGCAGTTACGCTGAGCCGCCAGGACTGGAATTCAGGACAGCAAGCGCACTGACATTTGCAGCCCTTGTTGTGCGCTCCCCAGCCTGTTCCCGCGCCTCAGAACGCAGCAGTCACTGGGAACCAGAGCCGCCTCCTCGCGGGGGTGCCGTCCTCCCGGCTCCAAACCTCTGGTAATAACGGCTTTGCTTCCTCTTTGAACGCGTCCGTCTTTCCCTGAAGAAGGCACTACGAGTGCAGAGACACAGCTTTTCATCTCTGACTTGTCCTCAAGCGGTTCTTTAAGCCAGAGGCATCGTCCCGCGGACCGCTCGTATTTGAAACGAGTTGTTTCAAGCAGACTTTTGCATTCTATTTGATGATGTATCACATATCGCTGCTCGCCTTTAGTTTCAGGTTTTTCCCCAACTTCCAACTATTCAGAAAGTTATTGATCTCTCTGGGTGGCACGAGAATTTCCCCATCAAATGATGTCTTTGCTCTAATAAAAGGGTGGAAAATAAATCATTGCTAGAAACCATTATATGACCTTCTGGGAGTCGATGTGTATGTACGTCCGCTTTGCAAGCAGAAAGTCCTGTTTTAAGGCAGCCAGCCATCTAATTAACTGTGTGACTTAGAGATACTTATTACATATTGTTGATCTTTAATATTCTTATCTGAAAGTGATCAGACTGGCGAATTGCTATCCCCTTAAGTGTGCATGCAGCACACTTGAAGATAGTCCTTTGAGGGAGCATTAAGAGAGCTGAACACACAGACGGCCTGACGTGACAACTGCTCACCCCGATACTAGGGGTGAGAGAAACAAAGCAGGAAGGATTCTTTCTGTCTTTACTCTTCTTCTTCCTCTTTATATATTTGCACTTCTCTTTGTCCTGTTTTCTGTGAAAGTCTTGAAGTTTTTATTTCTTTCATCCTACACTATCTTACTTTATTACTACATTCTTACCATGATAAGCTTTTTTTCCTTGTTCAATTTATTCCCCTCAACAGACTGTCTCGTTAATTTTGCCCACTCTGCAAAGGGAAAAAAAATCCCATAAAGATGTCTTTCATGAGAGATGAGGAAAGACATTTAAATATACAAGGACGAAGAAATATGAATTATTTTGTGAGAAAAAAAATTGTAGATTAGGGAAAAAAGAATCTGATCCAAATCATAATACATTAGAGATGATCATAAGAATGAGGAAAAAAACTGAAAAATATAGTGATTAAATCTATGTTTAAATCTAAGGATAAAAGAAGAAGAAAGAAGATACATGGAAAGATAATTCTAGGTTAGAAATATGATGTGTATTTCTGCTAACTAAATGTGGGGCAGACTGTACCTTGGTAACCTAGACATGAGAGTTGCTAGACATTCAACTTCTGAGAAGCTTCATTAATGTTTAAGTTGGCATTTGATTTGTTACTATACTAGAAATGAAGAAATTGCAGAATTTTAAAATCTACTCCATAGCTGAAAAGTTAAACAAGGGAATGAAAACCTAATAAAACCACATTATGTGATAAATACACCATAATTTTATCATGAAATTAATTGTTAAAGTTTGACTAATGACGTGTAAGTGAGCTACAGCAACAATCAGAAATCAAAAATACAAAGACAGATACTCTTGAAAACACCACAAACAACCTTAAGCAACAAAAATTATGAAACTACGGAACATATGAAAGAGTAATGTAATTTTATTCAAATATTTTGAAAGGAAATGATCAATAGACATATTGCCATTTCAGTCAGTTAGTGGTGCCTCATTTTAATAATTTTAAAAATGTGGATATATCTATGTCTATATCTATATTATCTTCATACATATGGATTTTTAAATAGTATAATGTATAAAAGTTAGCAAATATAACAAATAAATGGTTTGTGAGTGATATATTCTAAAATGCTTATAGGAATCTATTCAAAGAGACAACAAAAAGAATTCCTTGACATTTAGACACAATCTGTATTTTGCTTACATTTTATTTATTTATGTATTTGGTACAGGGTCTCACTATGCAGCTTGGATACGTAGCAATCCTCCTGTTTTCAGCCTCCCCAGGACTGCGATTTCAGGCATTTGCCACACGCCTGGTCTCAGTAGCCAGTTTAGGGTGCATGAGGGCAGGCTGGTGCTACACATGGTGCAGGGGACTGAACCTTAGTCCCTGTGTTTGCCTAAACAGGCGCTTGGTCAGCTCAGCTATCTCACTGGCCCAACTATACATTTTAAAAAACCAATTTATGTAAAGGAGACTTAAGACATTCATAAATGTTGGAACTATACTACTGAGGGCAGTAACTGAAAATGCACATGTGTGTGTGACTGCATACATGGATGAGTTTGAGAAACTGCACCTGAACACGGATGCAGAACGAGTGGCTGCTCACGTGTCCATCTACACCATCCTACTAGTATTTGATAGTTCAATGAATCATTGCTCAGGGGTCACTTAAACTCTTTGGAGCCACATGCATTGATATTTATTATGACTTAAGTGGTGCAGAAATCCATTTTCTTTATCCCAAATGATATGAAGAAATGAGACTACTGGATAAGTGGCAAGTAGAACATGCTTCAGGTACTTTTTTTTTTGAGTCTGACTGACCCATCTTCTGTGCACATATGTCTGGGGTGCGTTGTCTGGGGCATGCTAACTAACCTGCACATCTCTGTTTAATTGTTCATCTGAAGCAGAATGCAAGATGTATCTGTATTAAAAACACATAATCATAAAATTGGAAGGACTTTAGAACCTAAGAGAAGTATTTTAGCTCTAAGTGAAATCATACTTAGGTAGACAAAACATTGGGTAATCAAGTTTATCAAAAATTTAATACTTGGCATAATTTACAAATAAAAAAGTAAGTTTCTGTTTATGTGTTGACTGAATTAAACTTGATATATTGTTCGTATAATATAGAATCAACAATGATTTTATTTGAAATTATTTTCACATGGTTTATAAGCCCCATTTTAAAAATGTAATTAAAACAGCATGCAAAACATATGCAGCAGAGGAGGAAAAATATACTTGAACTAATACTTTTCAGAGCAAGGAACCACAAGTACAATAAGGATAATAGGATTTTCACAGTCAACATTCTGGTGTAAAAGTAGTAGCTACATTGACTGTATAGATTCCAAAGGCAGTACAAAAGGTAAAATCACTTTGGATTTTGTGAATTAAATTATCTATATGCTAACATATTATGCTCATATTTATTTAGTTCTCACATTAATATTGAGACATGAAAATATTTCTTAGTACAGTTAGTGTCTGAACTACAGCTTCCTTCTAGGAGGTTTTGCATGTATATTTGTAGCTTTTTTCTAATCTCTCAGAGTATGCATAACATCAAATCATATTCTTGGAAGAAAATTTTTTCTGCTTGGAGTAAGACAGGAAAAAGGTCTTAACTCCTATGGTTCAAGTACACAGCCTGTTGACTTACGGAATCCTTCTCCAGTCCTTCTTCCACACACTTTGCTGTAGGATGGTATAGATATTCTAATCCTTATTACTTTAGAATGTGGTTTTATTTTGAAAAGGCAAATGTAATTGGCTCAGTTAAAACATCACTTAGGTTGGTCCCCATTTGATAATAGTGTCAGTGTGACTGCACCTTGGCACTACATAGGAAGAAGGAAAAGGATGGCCACAAGGGAAGAGCCAAGCAAAGGGGAGGTCTAATGAGGATGATGTTTCTTCCAGTAAATCCTACTGTTGCCTGGAAGTTAGACTCCTGGCTAACCCAACTGTGAGACAATAAGGATCTGTGTCAAATCACTCACTCATCTTGAGACTCTTTGTCCTGATGGCCTTAGTAAATCAAAGCACACATGATTTCTCTTTTCCGTGTTTTTGACTAACATGTTGATGTGTTTTTTAAAAGACAGACTTTCAGAAATAGTTGGAGAAGAGTATTTTGCATTATAAGGTAATTGGAAACCCAGTGTTTTCTTTTTTTTAACTTCTCCAACCATTCTTATATTCTTCACAAGGGCAAATAGTTTTGCCTTTTGATACAATCTAAGTGACTAGAAGAGTGTTTGTCATATGCCTGGCGCTCAATAAAAATTTGTCACGTGAATGACTGAATCCTCTTCTGGGACTGGAAGTGTCTAACCATTACTTCCCTGAGTAGAGTGCTATTCAACCATATTGCAAAAGTGGGGTGAGAGAGTGATGCTTGGCAGATCCAAAGGATTTCATCAACAAATAATTATGGGTCAGTTCCATAAGGAATGACACTAAATCGAGCCTGTAAAATCCAATATTAAGGGGAACACCAGAATCATTTCCTGTTGGTTTTTCATATGTGTTTTTATGGTCATTGAACCCTGATATAAAAAGAAATCCTGAAAAAATAAATGCCACAAAGGCAGGCAAGCCTGAAATTTTCCTGCAGATACTTTTGTTTAATCATTTAAAAGATCCCTGAAGACAGCCTTTTTACACATTTGTCTTTCTAGAATGTATAAAAGTGACTGGCTTTCTACAAGCTGACAAATCATTGAGTGGTAGCGGCAAAATCAATCACAGTTATTTCATTGCAAAACAGAAGCATGAGTGTACCAAGCACCGGCCCAACCACTAAGTGGAAGACAGAAAAGCAATCCTCTCATTTTGTTGTGACAGTTGCAATTTTGTAATAGAAAAAAAAAAAAAAAGACGAGGAAAGTGTGCTTAATTTGTTTTGTTGTTGTGGACGAGGTAGCATCCTTGATCTCAAGATGGATGTTGATAGCTTGAAATTTGGACTCTAGTTCCGGCCAATTTGCCAACAACTCTGATGGAAACATATAGCTCATGTTTCATTTCTTTGCATCAAGTTTGCTTGCTTCTTTAGATTCTTTTCCCATAACCCTGATTTATGATTTTCCTCAAGAGAAACTTCAGGCAAAAGAGACTGCTGAGTTTCTACAAATTAGCACCTGCCACTGAAGACTAGGTTAGTAGAAATTGCTGAAAGTAGTATTACAATACACTCAGTGGAGTTTTAATCATTATATTTAAAAGGTACATTGTTCAAAGTAGATTAAGCATGCTTAATCTCAATTATGTCTCAATTAAAATGGCACTGGCCTTAGGTTCAATCCTTAGTTTCAAAAACTCAATTTGTATTTAAAAGGCTCTTAAGCAAATATTTTTGCATTTGAAATACTATAAAAATAAACATGTCTCAAAAATAATTCAAGTGATTGGGGTTACAGTTCAGTGGCACAAGTACATGTCTGGTATGTGCAAGGTCTTGAGTTGGATTCCCAGTAAATCCTCACCTCCAAAATACTAATAATTGGGACCGGGAAGATGGCTCAGTGGAATAAGCGCATCCCTGGCAAGTGCAAGGGCCTGAGTTCAATCACTGGTTCTGCCCAAAAAATATAATAATAATAATAATAATAATAATAATAATAGAAGACTATAGGATATTTAAACACAAAAATATAAAAGGTACAAATCATTGTTTATGATATGTAAAAAATAACAAAAATGGAATAGTGGGCATTGTTACAAATAGGCATTAGATTTAACATTAGGAATGGTCATTTTTTAAAAATTTATTTGATACAGGATCTTACTACACAAGTCAGACTCATAGTGATCCTCCTGTCTCAGCCACCCCAGCTCTGGGATTGCAAGCCTGCACCATCATACCTGGTTTTGGCATGTGGTACTGAGGACTGAACCTGGCTACTTGTGCTTGCCAGGCAGGCACTTGGAGGCATGGTCATATTTAAATTCAAGCATGGTCATATCCTTTTGTTTTTCTCAGGCTTATTTCCTCAGATGGGAAATGAGGACAAATGCCACTTTCTTTGTAGGGTTGTTATGAATATTAGCAGCTATGAAGGTTTTTGGTGTCTTAAACTCTAGTTGTTTAACGAAGAGATTATTTCTATTTCCCTAGTTTTAAAGATGAGAGGATCAGCTTGAAAATTGCCACTGAAAATTTGCACTAGACTTCAGGTTTGAAACACGTAGCGCTGACTGGATGTAAGAGCAAGCAGTGTTGCCCCTGTATTTAAAAGTATAAGTATAAAGACGTAAAAATGGAGCTGGGTCAAGTGAGACTTTAACTTGTAAAAGTGAAACATTTTTGAAATGAAGAAAAACATATAAATAATAAAATGATAGCATTTTCACCCTGTCCAACTTTCTTTCCTCAGAGGCAAGGTGGTACAATTCATATAAACCTTGAGAATTCATTTTTCAAAATTGAATTGAGGGGCTGGCCAAGTAGCTCAGCAGATTAAAGCACCTGCAAGTGGGCTCAGGGTTGGGTATTTGACCCCAGGCCTGCCGTGCTGGCCCCGCCCCTCGGGAATGCTGAAGGGCAAGTGAGCCTGGGCCTGGTGGCGTGCGCCTGCAATCCCAGCTCTTGGGAGGCTGTGAACAAGCGGACCACTATGAGTCTGATCTAGTGGTGAGACCCTGAAAACCCTTAAAATACAGAAAAAAAATTGAATTGAGAACATTGTTTCAACGTGCTTAGAAATCTCTTACTGTCAAGAGGACAACATTCTCATTTAATTATAAACTTCCAAGACTTTGGGGTTTTCCTATAAAATTTGGTGATGCTTGGCTGCTGGGGACTTTGATGTGGCTCACATTTGTTTTCAGAAAATAAAACCGAGCAACAATGTCGGTCACCACAGGAAAGGATTCAAGTAGGATCATGCAGGGATGCTGGGCTGCTTCAACATACACAAATCAATAAATGTAACAATCCGTATCAACAGAGTCAAAGACAGAAATCACATAATCATCTCAATAGATGCAGAAAAACCATTTGACAACGTCCAACACAAATTCATAATGAAATGCCTATGGAAAAATGAAACAGATGGTCTTTATCTCAATCTGATAATAGCTATCTGTGACAAACCAACAGCCAACATTAGGCTTAATGGTCAAAACCTGAAAGCTTTTAGTCTAAAATCAGGAACAAGACAAAGATGTTTATTGTCACTACTGCTATTCAATGTAGTTCTGGAAACATTAGCTACAGCCATTAGATAAGATAAATAAATAAAAGGAATACTTACAGGAAAGGAACAGTTTAAAGTATGATTATTTGAGTACGGCCTGATACTATATAGAGAGCATCCCAAAATCTTCATCAATAGACCTCTAAGCTTCATAATCAATTTCAGTAAAATAACTGGATACAAAGTCAACATTCAAAAAAACAAACAACATTCCCGTACACAAATAACAAATTCACTGTGGGAGAAATTAGGAAAATAATATCTTTTACAATGACATCCACAAAAAGAAATACTTAAGGATCAATCTAACAGTAGAAATAATACATCTCTACATGGTAAGCTGTAGTACTCTGGAGACTGTAGAGGGTATCAGAAAATAGAGGTTACCCCTTGCATTTGGTCAGGAAGAACCAGCATAGTGAAAATGGTCATACATCCAAAATTGTAACATAGTACAATCAAAATACCAATAACACACCTCACAGAACTAGACATAACATCTGTAAAATTTGTTTGGAACCAGAGACCCAAAAGAGCATAAAAACTCTGGGCAACAGGTAAAGTAGGCACACCTAAACTCTGATTTGTAATTATACTACAAGGCTACTGTGATCAAAACATCTTAGTACTGGAAAAAAATCTGAGTATTAAGGGAACAGATTAAACACATTATCTTTCACAAAAGAAATAAGCACATTCACCGACAGCCTCTTTAATAAGTGGTACTGGAAAAACTGGTTATCCACCTGGCACATATGAAAGCTATACTCATGTCTATCACTATGCATTAAACTAAAATCAAAATGGATCAAAGTCCTAAACATTAAAACAGAAACACTAAATCTGCTGAAATTTAAAATAGGTAGAACTGGGCTGGCCAAAGAGCTCAGCAGACTAAAATGCCTGCTCAGGAGGATGCAGTGGCTTGGGTTCAATGCCCAGCGTGCTGTGCCAGCCCTGCCCCCAGGGCACACTGAGATGGCGATTGAGACTGGGCCTGCAGCATGTGCCTATAATCCCCGTGCTTGGGAGGCTGAAAACAGAAGGATCACTATAAGTCTGATCTACCTAGTGAGACCCTGTAGACCCTGTAGACCTGTAGACACTGTACTAAATACATAAAAAGCAAAATAAAATAGGTAGAGCTTTTGAAAACTTAGGTACAGGCAAAAGCTTCATGACCACAACCCAAAATGAATCAAAACCTTGGATTTCACTCTATTAAAAAGCTTTTGTGAACTGGACAGCGCAACAGACAGCAACTACTTAAGCAAGCACAGGGATCAAGGTTCCATCGCTGGCACCACATGTCAAGCCATGAACAAGTTGGCTAAGGGTTCATTGATTTTTTTATTCTTTCAAAGACCTAGCTTTTCAATTCAGTAAATGTTTATGTTGTTCTCTTCATGTCAATTACATTAGTTTCTGTTCTGATCTTTATAATTTTCTGCCTTATTCGGGCTTTAGCTTTGACTTGCTCTGCTTTTTCTAGAAGCTTGAGGTGAAGCATAAGTTTGTTTGTTTGGACTCATTCTATTTTCATGATGGGAGAATTTACTGCTATAAATTTCCCTTTTACAACTGTTTTCAGCGCATCCTACAAGTTCCAGTACATTGTACTTGCATGGTCATTACTTTGTAAATATGGTTTAATTTCTTCTTTAAATTCATCAGGGAGCAATTGATTATTCAGGAAGGTGTTACTTAATTTCCATGTGATTTTGGAGTTTTTGCAATTTCTTGTGTCAATAATTTCCAGTTTATTGCACTACAGCCAGATAATATGCACGGGATAATTTCAATTCCTTTGCATTTGCTTAAGCATGTTCTCTGTGCTAGTATATGGACTATTTTGGAGAATGTCCCATGTGCAACTGAGAAGAATGTGGATTCTGCTGTTGTTGAATAAACACAATGGGCCTACTAAGCCCATTTCTTCACAAGCTTGGTTTAGTACTGTTATTTGTTTGCTGATTTTTTTTTGTCTAGTTGATCTTCCTCTGCAACAATGGGGTGTTACAGTCTGCGATTGTAATTGTGTTACTGCTCATTTGACTTTTCATGGATGTCATGTATAATTGGATGGCCCTACATTGGGTGCATATAGATTTATGATTGCTATCTCTTCCTCTTGCAGTTTTCCCCTTACAAGTATAGAATGACCTTCCTCTCTTTTGATCACTCTTGTTCTGAAGTTCACATCTTCAGTCACCAGAATAGCTACCCTTGTCTTTATTCTGGGTTTCTGCCACACTGATGTTTCAATATGTTGCCTTTTAGTCTATGAATTTCCTTTTGACTTAAATGTGTTTCTTGTATACAGCATAATTTTGAATTTTGTTTCTTAATATATTCTGCTAATCTGCTTCTTTGGATTGGTGAAATTGAGGCCATTTCAATTGGTGATTATAATTGATATGCATTGGCTTATCTTTTCATGCCATTTTCCTGTTGTTTGTCCCCTAAACCTCCCCTCTGCTTAATTGCTTGCTCTGCATGGTGGTTCCTTTCTGTTGTTTTTCTGGAAGTTGTAGTTGTTTCCGTCTCCTTCTAGGATAGCTGTCAGTAGTCTTTGTAGGATTGGTTATTGGTAGTGGATTTCCTTGAATGTTCTTTGCCATCTAAGTATCTCATCTCTCCATTAAATTTGATAGTTAATTTTTCAGGGCACAGTACTCTGAGTTGAAGTCATCTTTTTCAGGACCTGAAATACTTCACTCTAAGCTCTCTTGACTTGATGGTTTGTGTTGAGAAATCTGCCATGATTCTGACAGGCTTTCTTTTCTCTAACAGCCTTAATATTTTGTTCTTTGGCTGAATTTCTTAGATTTTCATTATTATGCATTTGGATGTAGACTTCTTTAGGTGATGGCCAATTGGAGTTCTATATGTCTCACTTTACTGTATGTGAGATTCTTTTTTTATGCCTTGGAAACTTTTTGCTACTGCTTCTGTAAATCTATACCATTTCTAATAATTTTAAAGTTTATTTTATACTATTTCTTATTGTCTTTTAAAAGTGCAAATAAACTCAAAGTAAATAGCACATACATCATCACTATAAAAAATGTTGGGAAATTAAGCAACATTTTATATAATGAAAAGGCCAAAGAAAGCAGATTAGAAATCCGAGATTACTTTAAACTTAGTGATAAATTTTGAAATGAGCTACTAAATTGCAAGATTCAGCTAAATCAGGTTTCAGGTTTTAAATGCATATATTACATTAATTGAAATTGAACATCAACTATCTGAGTTTGTAGCTCAGAAAATAAGGAAAATATTTATATCTGGAGAAACATGAAGAAAGAAAAAGCAAGAACAAAAATCATTGCAATACAAAATCAATGTACAACAGAAATGTTGTATGTATGAAATTTGTATGTATGAAATTTTAGTATGACTCAGCTACAAAAAAGATAAATTCAAGGATTGTAAAGGTAAGTGGAAACAACTAGAGACTGTACTGGTAAGTGAAATAAATCAGATCCACAAGTGTAAACATATTGTCTCACTACTGTGAGAACCTGAAAGAGTAAATAAAATCTGAAAGGTGCAATAAATACTGTCAAAGGGAAATAATCTGTACAATGGGAATAAAAAAATGGGATGAGGAAACAGACAAAAGAAAGATGGGAAAATACATACTTATGTATATATGCAGGATAACTTGGATGACTGTACTGCTGATTTCTGCTGGTCTTTTCCAAGGAACAGGAAATGATAAACTTTTTGATTTTTTGTTTCTTTTTACTCTTATTTTTTTCTTTATATTTCTCATTACTTTTTTGGTGCTTTGTTTTGTTTTATTTATCAACTTTGCAGGTTTATATATGGTAATATTATTTATTTATTTGTTTATTTATTTATTTATTTTTGCTGAACGGGATGGAACTCAGGCCCTTGTGCTTGCCAGGGAAATGCTTATTCTACTGAGTCATCTACCCAGGCTATATATATATATATATATATATATATATATAGTAATCTTGACAACTATTTTGAAGATGATACCATGCAAAACAACAATTGTTGAATTCCTATTACTTTCTTTAGTGAAATTTTATATTGTTTCTAATGCTTTTTTCTATTTTGCATTCTTTAAAACATAATAAATAAATAAAAATAAGTGTGTAAAAGTAGGAATTATTCTTCTGGGAGAAGAAATGACAGCACCATTCCAAGTCAAATGAAGATAAAGAAGACTCTAATCATTATCATTGGAAGTAAAATGTTGATGTGAAGACAGATCTTAAAATGGTATAAAATTTTAAGAAAAATGATTTAAGTAAATATAATACTTTATAAGAGGTGGACAAATCCTTTGAAAAGAATACTTATAATAATGACATTGAAAGGAATTTTAAAAATTGGTTGTCTTCTCTATTAAATAGATTATTTCATTGGTAACATTCTTCTCAAAAGAAAATTCAAGACCCAGATAATTTTATAGTTACATTCTATCATATATTTAGGAAACTTCATTGCAAGATATAGTCCCTCAAAAAACTGATGTAATCATTTACAACTAAAGGAAAGAAAGAAAGAAAGAAGCCCTAAGAGATTCCATTCAGTGCCATTTAAAGCAATTTGGTTGAAAAATCTGAATGAATGAATGAATGAATTAATTAATAGAAGAAAAATAATCAAGGGGGTTATGCATGAAAGGGTTGTGTTATACAGTCAATATTCACAGAACAAGAATAAATAACAAGTATTTCACAGTAGATAGTAAATAATAGTACATATTTAACTAAAAAATAATTTAGTAGTTAATAATGATGCACAGTACCTGCTTAACTAAACATTTTTTGCTAACAATAAATTCTGAAGATTTTTTGATTTCAATTCTCAAATTTAGAAGTTTAGCAATCATTTGTTCAGGTGCTATCTTCCCATATGTGCATTTTTACAGTAATGAGATATAAATTTTTCTTCCTTCTAACCTTCCTTCTAACCTTCCTTCCTACCTTCCTTCCTCCCTCCTTCCCTCCCCTCTCCTCCCCTCCCCTCCCCTCTCCTGTCCTCCCCTTCGCTCTGCTTTCCTTTCCTTTCCTTTCCTTATTACTCTGAAAGTATCTTGTTATGTTGCCAACGTCTAGCCTCACAATCTTGATCCTCCTATCTCAGTCTCCCAAAGCTGGACTTACATCTGCATGCCAATACTCTAGGTAAAGATATATTTAAAGCAATGTCTATGGCCAGAAAAACTATGGATTTGTTGACCATGGCACATATTGAGAAATTGAAAATGAGAAATCAAAGTGGAAAAATGTTGCATAGAACAAATATTTCATGATAAAACAGAAAATGATTAGAAAATTTTTACTTTTCTTGGAAAATTCGTTAATATAGAAATCTATTTTAACAAGTATCACATCAATTGTGATGGGCTCTCTCACTGTAACTTCAAGAAATACCGTGTAAAATGTGGAAACCACTACTGGCCCAATAAGTTTCTCTCCTCAGAGAAATAGTACTAATTTGCTAACTAACTGCTTAAACAACATGCACATTTATAAAAAATGTGTGTTACTAGATAGGCACTAAAATTAAGTTGTTTTTGCTAATTTAGCAGTTTTTTAAGTTCCTTAATCAAATATCTTTTAAAAATCAGTAAATTTTAGGTAGTTTTATTAAAATATGTTTATGTTTCCATTTTGAACTGTATGCTTGGATGGTAATTTCTGTTTTGAACGACATCATGCAAAACAACAATTGTTAAATTCCTAATACTTTCTTTAGTGAAATTTTATATTGTTTCTAATGCTTTTTTCTATTTTGTATTCTTTAAAACATCATAAATAAATAAAAATAAGTGTGTAAAAGTAGGATAAAATAACCCAAGTTATTTCAAAAAGTTCAGGCAGGGATAAAACTCAACTGCATTGTTTGTCTAGTGCTTAATTAATTAATTAATTAATTAATCTGCTTGAGACTCGGTGACCGTAAAAGTGTCTGAGTGTGCTTCTTCAATGTGTACATTTCCTTTTTGGCTAAAAGATCCTCAAGTATCTCTGCAGCTGCACTCTGTCCAAGGTGCTGCTTAGGTTCCAGGATTTTCCACAATGCCTTGTAGCTACACAAGACAAGGAGGTCTAGTATTGCACCATGGTGGGGCAAATAGAAAAGCCCTAATTCCTGGGAAAATTATTGTAACTTGTTTTTCAGCACTGCTTCTGTGGATTCATGTTCCTCTTTCTTTTACTTTGCATGTTATTATTAGTCCTTAGCAACCATCTGAAGAGGGGCAATTATTGTCTCAAAACCATAGAGAACAGTTGTCACTTTTATGTATATGGAAATAACCTTATAGTTTTGGTATTACTTCTTTGATCATTTCAAAAAATTGAAGGAAAATGTGAATGTTTGCTGACAATTATTAAACCTACTGATTCAGGTTTTTTTAATTTTTTAATTTTTTTTTAAATTTTTTAGGGAAGGGTCTAGAGGGTGTTCAGAGTCTCATCATTATCTGGGGATATAGCTCAGTGGCTTAAGTGCCTGCCTAGCAAGTACAAGGCCCAGAGTTTTATCCCTGGTACTACCAAAAAAATAAAAAAATAAAGTCTAGCATCTCCTTACTAGATTGGACTTGTAGTGATCCACCTCTTTACAGCCTTTCAAGAGCTGAGATTACAGGTGTGTGCCACCATGCCCAGTCTCAATTGCTGTCTCAGCATGCCCCCGGGGTGGGGCCAGCATGGCAGGCCTGCTTGCAGATGCTTTAATCCACTAAGCTATTTGATGGCCCTAGTTTTGTTATTAATAAAACAGAAATTCAAGTTTTATATCTTATTGAGGAAGTTTCAAAATATTTACATTCTGAAAATTATACTTATTAAGTTTTATCTGACTCACAAAGAGACAATGGTGTTTAATATCTACTTAGTCTGTTATTGTCCTTCATATTACACATGTCATTCATCTTAGCCAGACTTCATTTTTAAATTTGTCCTGATATTTAAAGACCAAAATCCTCCCTTCTCCTCTTACTTTTTTCTCTGCCTTCTGCACTTTCATTCAACCCATAGTTTTTTTCTAATATAGAAATTTCCACTTTTATATTTTGCTATTGGCTTTTTAGCTTTGAGTTAATGTGTGGCTGTCTTGCTAAATTCAGGATATTTTACCCATCAGGAACCACAGATTATAAATTGAGTCAGGGCAGTCTTAAGCTGTCTTTGTCCTGCCCTTTGAGCCAGATCAGACTGCGGAAATTCCCAGTATCCTGCCATCCACCCCACCTTCCTCATCAACTTAAAGATCCTTGTGGGCACCAGGCTGCCACTGCCCTCTGTGTCCCCCAATATCCTCTTACCACTTCTTTGGCCCAGATTCCCTTCCATTGCCACTGTATCCCTTGCTCTTTCTCCTTGCTGTGCACCCTAATCCCTTGCAAGAGACAAGAGATTGGGGTCCATTGATGTTTATCTTTAATATTTTTCCTTTATATAAATTTGACATTTAGAGCTAAAGTTATGTCTGTATACTGTTTTACTTTAGCTTTAAGTATTCTTATAGTACATAATTTTGTTCCCTGAGGGGAATGTGTATCTGTTCATAGCACTTCTCTCACCCTCCTCTCTTCTCCCTTTCCCTTCCCTCCAGCTTTTAGTCCAGCACCTGCCTTAAAAAGAATCACCTCCCTACTTCCTGTCATCTTTTATTATTCTCTTTATTTACATTATTCATTTATTTTATTGTGCTAACTTTGGAGTCCTCATATGAAAGCAAGCATGCATTGACTGACCTTGTCAGATAGAAAAGTTACATTTTTTTGTTATATAGGTCTTGCTTTATCTTGGTCTTAACCATTCAGCAGAAAAGTATAAAAA
>NDGM011107613.1:0-11213 GCA_002564305.1 Octomys mimax | reverse complement strand
TTCATTTTGAGTGTCGGGTATTTGTCCCAGCAACGAGAGAAGAGTAACTAAGACACAGACTAACTGAATGGATTAAGGAACAAACAACACTCAAAAGGTATACTTTATGCAAGAAACATCAAAAAGAAATTTATGGACTAACAATCAAAGTGTAGAAAACCATATTTTATTCAAAGGGAACCTGAAAGCAAGCAGCAGAAGCTATCTTTGGGTGAATGCAGGCACACCCAACTTCATAAAATGAATACTACTGGACATGAAAGATCAAATATATGTCAGCACAGTTATACTGGGGACCTGGATACTCCACTGCCATGAACAGATCAACTTGACAAATAATCAAGCAAGAAATATCGAGGTTGAAGCAAAACTTTGAACAAATGGACTTGGGAAATATCTATAAAGTTCCCACACAGCAATAGGAGAATACACACTCTTCTCAGCAGTATGTGGAACTTTCTCCAGGACATATCACATACTAGACAATAGAGAAGGCATAAGTAATCAGGGAAGAATCAGGATTATCTCATGCATATTATCAGGTTACAACATAATAAAATTATATGTCAGTGGCAAAGGAGGCTGTAGAAATTATGCACACAAATGAAAAATAAACAATATGCTCTTAATAATGAGGGGTCCCTGAAGAAATTTAAAAAGTAGTTAGACAATTTCCAGAATAAAGTTATAATGGTAGCACAGCACAGCAAACCTCTGAGATGCAATGAGAGCAGTCCTAAGAGAGAAGCTTATCGCTGAAGGAAATTCCTGCTGCCTTCGAGTTGCCCTTCTAGGACCTGTGGCACTGATCCTTAGCCCACTGCTCAGTAACACATAACAAAGAGTTCTGTGCAAAGAGGGTGCCAGGGACTGGATCAGGAGTGGTTCCAACTCTGTGTGAAAGAGGCTTTCAGAAAAGATTCTGTCAAGTGCACGCAGGTCCTGTACGATCTGGACCGGGATAGGGCAGGACTGATGGTCAGGCCTAGTAAGAGACCTGTCATTTTGGAGACAGTCGTGAATCACAATGACAAAGCAAAACAACATCATGGCAAGTTTTTGGAAAGGGACAAAGGGTAGTTGGTAGTTGGGGTTTTTGTTGTTGTTTTTAGTGATTTTCTAGTTCTAAATTCCATTTAATATGCACTATACAAAAAACCCTGAAAGTTTATGTGTACTGAAACCTTGAAACTATCTTCAAAATGTGCTTTATATTTCAAAAGTTTTCCCTTTTTTTCTAGTATGATTTCTTTGAGATCCGAGAATATCCTATAGATATATTCTTCGCAGAACAATCCCAGTGATCTAGGCTCTTGGCTCCAACATAATGGAAGTTTCTTGTCTTTCCTCAGCATGTGAACCATTGTCTGGTAATGAGTGGGTGCGGTTTTTCCTTGTCACTGAACTCAGAAAAGCACGACACGTAGAATTTGAGCAATTTACAAATAGTTTTCCTGTGTTTGTAAATGGAGAATGGCCATTTATATTTCTCTTCAGAATAAAGGGCATCACTCAGTCTGCCTCGTTCGGGTCACAGGGGAGGCGTGATGGCAGAGCTTTCCTTACCTTCCATTCTAACCTAGCGTTCGTGCGAAGCCGCCTGTAACATGCGGCTGTCGCGTGTCTTCCAGAAACGAGAACTGTGAATTTCGCTCAGCTAGGAGCAAAGACTTAGCTGTGTGAGTTGTATAATTAAATTGTGCATCCTAACACTTCATGAATTTATAGCGGCAATTGTGTAATTAGTTTACAGAAGGAAGAGCCCTGGAGTTATTTATGACAGATGTTCACCTAACTTGAAACAGGAAGCTTATATTTATTTCTATGTAGTTATTACAATGTAATTAAAACCATAAAACCACTTTATCTGAATTTCAAAGTTGGGACATGCTTTTTTATTCTTTATCTTGACTTTATTTGTTTCAGTTATCTTCATTGATTATACAGGAATTGTAGCCAAAGACGGCAGGCGGGTCACNGTTGGCTTGCCAGATACTTTAGTAAACTTCAATTTGTTCTTTTCCTCCACTAAACAGTGGATTGATGAAATAGATCTGTAAAACTTGCAAGTCTGTTGGCAGAATGAACGTAGTGTATGGCTGGTGAAAAGAATCATTTTGGCGTCTAAATTCCAGGAGAGGCTGAAAAATAAGAAGTTATTCAGTCACCAGAGGCTAACAAAGATCTGAGTTCTGTGCATTACCATCTTCCCAGGAAGAAGCAGGAATAGCACTGTGCATTAACCTTCCAACTACCTTTGCAAATGATACTGAGTAATTTTTTAAGGTGTTGATTTGCATTATCAACAGTGTGATTTTTACCATGTGATGTTCTACATCAATATTGGTTTGGGCTGCTCCTTCTGCAGTAAATCAGGTATAAGAAGAAATTCTTGAAAGAAATTGTAGTTCAATTTTCCAAAAACATGAGCTGTCTCCTCACTCATGGTGGGGGAACATGCCCAGATGTCAAATGCTCGCGCCAGTCAGCTCGACTCTTTCCACCCATAATCGTTTGCTTGTTACAGGAGATTTTGACTTGCCCATAACAGCTCACTGGGATCAGGGCAGCATTATTCAGGGATTTGACAACATGTGCAAGCTCTTTTTGAATTAATTTTCAAAGTCTTTTGTGACTGGTGTCAATTTGGCAACAACATTCCTGCATACTTGCAGGCTCAAGGTCTAGCGTTTGGGAGTTGTTCATTTTAAGAATTTCCTCTGCAACAATCATCTTTCACCTTTCAGAGTACAGAAGTAGTGCGGGCATGCAGAGCATCAGAGTTGCAATAAGGAAAGAGACCTGGGCTTGGGGTCATGAAGTCAACTTTTTAGCACAGAAAAGAGTTTTTAGCAGCTTCACAATTTGAGAGTGAGACTGGAGCTTAGAATCTGCCTCATTCCAGGCCAGGAAAGTCATCATATAGGTGCTCTGTGCAGGAAAACTAAGTTGGGTAAAGTGGAGACAAAATGTTGGCTAATGTTCTGAAATTTCTTTTAGAAATAATTTGTCTATAAAAGTTGAATAAAAAAGGGACAGAAAACATTTCTTAACTTCATTTGCTCAGTGCTGCCCTGAGGGACGTTCCCGTCACCATTGTGTAGGACTGAATAGAGCACGAAGACAACTGGAGAGGCCCTTTCAAGCCAAATATTTTGGAGCTGCAACCAGGGGCCTTGTGCAGACCTGTGCCTCGAGGCCTGGAAGTCTCTCTCCTTTTATTGGTTTCTGTCACTAACAGTTCAATTTTGTGGAGCAGAGAGATGGGCCATTAAGTATGTGCATTAGATGTTTCGTATTGTCAAGAAACTAACCATAGGTACTTTCATAGGGCTCACGTATTTTAATAGCTGTAAATAACTTCTATGATCTTCTCTTTTTAGAAAAAATATGATCATGGATGGAAATCAATGCATCTTTTTGTTCCATTATGTTTCAATCCAGGATCCAGACTCACTTGTGATGGTCTATGGTTGAACTTTGAACTTTAAAATTCAACTGCATTTTTGGATAAACTAATTTATTTAGTAGAGCTTGTAATTTTCAGTGGCAACAATCATTACCACCAGTTTTACATTTAAAGAAAATTATTTTATAAGATTCTGGTATCAAAAGGAAAAGTAACCACCGTCAATGGTAATTAAGCTTACTTGCCACATTGTTGTGATTTCTCTTACATTCTTTCTCTCAAGGTCTTGTAAGGCTTTTTGGCTAATTTCTTTAGCTATATATACAAAATCAGAGTTTGTTTAAAGAACTTTTCATTAATATAATAAAATTCATTTATTTATAGAACAGAATTTAACAAACTACTTTATTGGTAGTACTTGCCCTAAGGGATGTCATTTGTCATTATGTTGGTTGCCTAAATTAAATATAAACAACTGTTTCTTGCCAAAATGCTTGTCCATAATAATGTAGATTTTATTGTAGTGTCTTTTTGTTTTTTATTTTCTCTGACAAAGATTGAAGGTCAAACATAGCTCTATAAAACTGCATTTTATTATGTGTCTTAAGTCAAATTTTCTTTCTTTAATATTATTTAATATAACTAGACTTTTGAGGTCTGAATTTCTTTTTTATAATAGAAATCTTCCCTGTCCTGCTACCATGCATGAGGTGAACACCACACCTTCTCACCATTGTCTCTGACTAACCACAGGACTAAGAGCAGTGGAGCCAGCTGACCGTCATCTGAAACATTTTACATCATAAGTCAACAATAAAAACTTCCTCCTTAAGGTTACTTTCTTGGGTATTTTGACACAACAACAGAAAGGTAATACAGGAAACTGGTACTGAGAAGTAGAGCCACTGCTGTTACTGTATCTGACTATGTGGCTCTGAACCTTTGGAATGGGTGCAGGAGGAGTCTGGCAGGGTTTGAAGAGAAAGACCTTACAGTACTGTGAGTGGAACTTAATGGGTGGTTCTGGAGGATGCTCCAAGGATGAGACGTTGGCAGACATGTGGTCAGGAAAGTCCGCACCACTGAGGTTTAAGATAGAAGTGAGGACGCCATGGGGAGCTGGGCCAGAGGACTTCCTGTTGCATCCTGGCATTGTCTACATGTGATAACTTGACTACAGTTTTTCTATGTAACGAGACTTTGTGTAAAGCTGAGCTTAATGGTGAGGCAATAGTTCATCAGAAAGAGGACATCTCAAAGCAGCACATCCTTCAGCCTGGTTGCTTCCAGCTAGATTTGCAATGAGAATTAGGAGCAAAAACCAGAATGTAAAGAGGTGAAAAACTTACAGTTTAGTTAGAAAAGGAGTGCAACTTTAGAAAGTTGTGGTCAAAAAGTTGTGGTTGCTAAAGAGATTAACACCATTAAAAAGAAGCCAATACTTTGCACAAGAATAGTAAGAAAGATAACTCGAAGGAATATCAGAAACCAGCCAGATGTCAACCCTCACAGGGTCAAGGATATGAAAACGCACACTTCTTTATGATACTGTGAGAGAGACCTCTGAGCTCACTGTTAATGCATATCCTCCAGGGAACCCTAGGAGTAGTTTCAACAGGCTCAGCCACCCAGATGCTCACAGACAGCTGCACCCAAGGTCCAGGTGACCCTGCTTACTGCTTACGCTGGCAGAAGACTGGTAAGCACAGTACAGGAGTTTTGGGGTCACAGAGGTTTCCACCCAGATTTCATGGAAAGACTTGGGAAGTCAGGCAGGGCTAGGCAGGGTTGTAATTCTTATAAGCATCCACTGAGAGAGTGATTTATGAAACCATGAGAGTGAAGCCAGAGCTGCAGCAGAGACCCCAGAAGCGAGAGATGCCAGAAGCATGGAGTGTCCGTTGAGAAGAGCTACAAGCAGAGGTGGAGAAGACACAGACTGGCTGTGTGTGCTGAGCTGAAGTCACCATGCAGGGGGCTGCCCGGGCCCTTTCGAGCTCACATCACGCTGCCGTCCACTCTGGACACATCTGTAAGATTCATTACTCTCCCTACTTGGCTTTGATCTTGCTTTGGTTTGATTCTCCCTTGGTGTCCTCCTGTCCCTCCTATTCGGAATGAGAATATTCACTCTGTGCCATCATATTTTAGAATCATGCCTGTTGCTTTTTGACTATGGTAAGGACTCAGTCAGGTTTGTGCCTCGAGCTCAGGGAGGCGTTGCACTTGCTGCTTGAGCCAAGCTGGAACTGCCGAGACTCAGGCGCCATGCAGGGCGGACCGAACACGTCTTCTGTTGTGACATGATGGAGCTTTGGTGTCCAGAGGTGAATGTTGTGAGCTAGACCTGAAATGTCCCCCAAGAGTTGGTGTTGAAGGTTTTGTTCTCAGGGAAGCCACATCAGAGTGGACAGCTGGGAAGTGAGCGAATCGTTAGGATTCTGCTAATCACTGATGAACTTGTAACAGATATTGGGAAGTGATGGGACCTTCAGGACGTCGGGGCGAGTAGGTCACTGGGAGTGCTTCCTGGAAGGGTCTCTGTTATCTCCAACCTCTTTTTCTCACTTTGTCTTTCAGCTTTCTAACTTTTATCAGGTGAGCTATGTTCTACTCAAGGGGCAACCAGTTAGTCTGTTTCAGTCATTTTTATCCTTGAAGGTTGTAGACCTAACATTTATTGCATTTTTATTTACCATAGGCTAGAAATTTGATTTTAAATTTGAGAACTCCTAAATCCTAAATAGTTTAATTTTGACAATTACAGTAAGCAAATCCACAGGGTACTCTAAATTTATCAGAGATATTTTTGATTTGAATTTTTGTTTTATAAAATGTTCTATTTTATGAAACAATTTTACAAAATAAGTAATCTATTTTATACCTAGTTATTCATCTTATAAAATAAATAATAATTTATTTTATAGTTGTGTGCTCATTATATTTATTACCATTATTATATCTTAAATTCCAGAAAACTGAGTAAAACTTGCAATGGCCAGGAGTGACTTCGCACAATGTTAGGGGCAAGTCGAGCCAGTCTGCACATTCCCCTGCTGCTCTTCAGGCTCCAGCCAATGTCGAGAGGTGGAATAAATAAACAAATGAATGGTAAACATTGGAAAGTGAAAGTCAGTATATATAGACATTGTAACTCAATAATTTTACCTCTAGGAGTTACTCATGGAATACATTGGTTTCCAAAAAACATATAGTCAAGGAAATTAATCAGTTATATTAGAATGGAAAAATGAATGGAAAAAAATCTAAGTATATAACACTAGTGATGGTTAAACACATTTGTTGCTTATCTTCAGAGAGATATTCTATACTTCTGGTATGAATGTATATGCGTATAATTTAACAAGAATAAATATAATAGTATAAAATATTATAAAATAACTAGATTCAAACTTATTGTAATATTTCCCATTTCTGTTAAAGAAAAGTTTGTATATGTCAACTTTTATACTGCCTATTTGTAGTGCTAGGGTTTAAATTTTCTTTAATTTTTAGATTTCTTCTTTTGCAATGACAGTGAATTCCTCTTGTAGTCATAGAACTTTATATTTCATGTTTAAGTTGAAAGTTTTAGTACTTCATAAGTAGCAACTTCATTTAACAAAGATAGATTTAATTTTATTAAAGAACCAATCTCCCATGTAATATTTAAGCCACAATAAATCAATTCACTGAGCACTATTTTAAAGGAAACTGTCCTTGAAGGTGTCAAATAACCCAGAGAATTCAAGAAACTTAAGTACTGAGGAGTGTTTGTTGGATTTGGTAATTATTAGGTCATTCATTGTGACCTTACAAGCCCACATTAAAAAGAGGAAAAGTTTGTTTTGTTCTTAAAATCAAAGAGAGATAATTTTCTCTTGTCTAAAGCAATTTGTTCAGTTTTAATGCACCTTAATAATGTGAAGAAATGAGGATACAAATTGCTTCTGTCTCTCAGCTTACATTAAACACAATAAATAGCTAATTAAACTTTAAAAGAATTTATTCTAACAAGTCATTTTATAATCAATATTGATTATTGTCCACAAATGAGAAATACCAATAGTCAAAAGGCATATAAAGATGAAATATTTTAAGTAATTTATTAGCACATTCTTTCATTCATTTGTTCATTCTACGAGTATTCCACGCCAACTGCATGCCTAGCCTTAGTCTCAGGATCCTGCGGTTACTTCCCGGGACAAAATGCGTGTACCTGCGGAGTGCGTATTCTAGTGGGAAAAACAAGAAATAAAACATAAAACAGACAGTTGGCCTGATGGTGAAAGTACTATAATAAAAAGCCGTGAAAGAAAGGCTCTCGAGAGGTGAGGAGGGTTGAAACATTACAGAGAAAGTGGTGTAGGCCCCAGTGAAAAGAGACCTCGAGGTAAAGGCCCGCCAGGGGTGAGGGAACCAGTTGTTACTGTGCAGGAGAGCGCTCCCAAGAGCATCCGGGGCACGGGGATCCCGGTGCGCTTGAGAAAGCTGAGGTTGGTGTTAGCTCCAGGAGAGGTGGGAGAGGAGGGTTAGGGAAGAGGGTAAAGCGCACGCCACAGGGCTTTGCAGCAGCGAAGGGTTGATGGCCTGGCCACAGGCTGTAAAAGTCCGACTCTTCCGCAGTACTGAGTGAGAGGAGACTGAGCGAGGAGGGTCTTCCGCAGGCCTCCGGATCCCACCGCTGCCTTTCCCTTCCCTGCTCTGAGTCTCACTGCACCTCTGGGCGTTGCTGCCAAGTAGCTGTGTTCAGCGGAAGGTGGTTCCGAGACACCTGGAGCGGCTGAGAGAGGGGTTCGAGTATTTGTCTCCCCCACTGCCTTTCCTCGCAAGGCCTGCTTTGGTAATGTCTCTTGTCTTTGTGCCATGCCACTTAAAAGTTTAATCAACTGGCATCGATTTCTCAAGGCTTAATCATGTTTAATGATTGCTTTTATTCAGATCCAATTCCTCTGGATATTACTCAATCAGATTTTTAAATGTCCCTTTAAAAAATGTCCCCCAATTAATTTCTGTTTTTGTAGAGCTCCATGCCAAGGGCCACGTGACACATCTCGTTTCTGCTGGAGCGCCCTTTCGCAGTTACCCTTTAGGCCACAGCCTGGATGGTGGCGCAGGAAGCCAGCATCATGTCCTTGCCGCTTTGGGAGGTCTGCACGGCAGTGCACCGTGGCACTTCGCCCACGTTTTTACTCATGATAAAAATATATGCAAATAATAAGAACCAGGTGCCTGGCCTTCCCTGCCCCACTGCATCGCTACTTAGCCCGTAACTTCCGCTGATGAGCCTGCTGCGCTGCGCTAAAGTCTGAGCGAAGTCTCTGCTGGTGCGCCCAACTGGGTATGTTCCTTTCCCTTGTTACGATAAAGGAAAAAGTAGAGTTTTCTCGGGGTGAGTCTCTCTGTGGCTTAAATTTACTGCTGGCCTTTAAGTAAGACCAGTTCTACAGTTAACCTTTCTTTTCCCCATCTGGGCTGAGTTATCATCCAGGTTCGCCTTTGTTTCTTTTCAAATTAGTCTCTTCGTTCCTGGTCTGCGGCTGACTTCCCTCTGGGAGGTGGGCGATGCCGCCCAGTGACTGGAATGAGGCCTGATTAGAGCTTGCAGCTAACAGCGCTCGCTCGGGGTGGACACGAGGCTGCTCCACTTTCATGTCTCTCTCTCTTCTAATAATTTCTTGTTAGTTCAGACCTTAAGTAATGCATGTGAGTTTCTTGGAAATGTTAACGTGGTTCTTTTTATCTGCTGTACTTTATTTAATGCCAGAGTGTGTATAGGCTGGTGACTCAGAAAAGCCGCTTGCTGAGATACGGTATGTAATTTAGCCAAACTGGTTTGATTACATTACTGGGTATGATTTAGGCCCATAGAGGAGTCAACCAGCAATTTGATTGAAGCCGCACTCTGCCTTGTCATCCAAGGAGCAGAACAGAAGCCTTAATTAGTTTGGTTGATTAAGCAAAATTCAGTTTTAAACGGTTACCAGGAGGACTAGAAGACAAAAGTCAATGTGAACATGAACACTAAGAAAAAGATCTTGGGGGAAATATCTGCGTTTCCTTTCCTATTTTTTTCAAACAGTTTGGTGATGCCATTTCTGAGCAAGTCATGGCGGCTGCCTGAGTCATTCCTATGATTAGGATGGTAGAAACTCCTGCAGCACGCCTGCTCCCTTTCCTCTGGCAGGCTCGCCCTCCACGGAAGGACTGTACCTTTTACCTGTGGTGTGTGGGGCAGTGAGCAAGCAAGGGAGGCAGCTCTTGAAGACCAAAAAGCAGACCACACCACACTGCTTGTGCTAGTGATATCTTTGGGAGAACAATCTCTTCTGGGGATATTTATTTTCCAAAGAGTCTAAATGACCGTCTTGCTACAGTGAACCTTTTAGGCCTTTCAGTGATAACAAGCTGTGCATGTGTGGGACAGCTCTGCCATCGTTTGTCTGAATTCTGAGATAACAGAAGTGTGGACAGAGCATCTTCCACAGACCTTTGTGGTGATGTGCATCTGACATGCTTGTCGCCTCTAAAGCCATAGTGTTAATAGGAAAATGTGGAGAGCTGCGTGCTGCCGCGCCCTGAGCTGGCGCTGGCTTCCGCTCACCACCCCTTCCAGGGGTGAGTGCGCTCGCCGCTGTTCATTACCTTACATGGTCAAGGCTGAAACCCCTGGCTCGCTTCCGGGTATGTGGACCTACCGTCGAGCGCCACGTGGCAAACCGGGATTGGGTTCCTTAGGGTATTTAGCCAGAAGCCCGCTTGTGCTCAGGGGAGAAGAATCAAGAATGTTCAAGGGTCCTGAGTAAACTGTTGAAAGAAGAGCTGGGTGTCGCGTCTTCCTTGCTGGCGAGGTTGCGCGCTACAGGAAAAGTATCTGAATGTGGAGGGATATGGTACAAACAGGCTTAGCCTGGAAATCAGAAGACATGGCGTGGCAATGGTCTTGCAATTTTAGTCCCAATGGTTGGGTAATCATTGTGCCTCTTTTCAAATAAAATGGGTGTAGTTACTCTCCCCAAGATTCTCAGTGAAATGATTTCCATTTATTCTGGGTCAGTGGCTGAATGCAGTGTTGTTCGCTTTGTTTCCATTGGGGAACTACATGGACCAATAGCTTGTAAAGTGAGGTACTAAAGTAGAAGCTCTCAGATATCTTGAGGAAATGCGAGATAGATGTTCACCTTGACTCTTCTTTAATAAATAGTAGCTACAGTCAGGAAACAGTTCCTTTTATTTCAACTTCACCACTTTTAATTTTTTAAAAAGTGTTCTAAATGGATGTAAATAGGAAGTTTCAGAAATTAGCACATGGCTGGTAAAGATAGGATGGATCAGTATCCTTTACTTGTCTAGCTTTGTTTTCTGAATATTGAACTAATTATAAAATGACTTGCATGTTAGAGATGAATTAAAGCTTTATGTTTTCTAGTTTTACCAACAACTGACTTCCTTATAGAAATGAAACAAAGGGGGCAGGAGAGATAGCTCAGCAGTGTAAGTGCCTGCCCGGGAAGTGGAAGGACCTGGGCTGCATCCCTGGTACTGCAAGCCACGCTGGCCCTGTCCCGGGTGCACTGTGCCAACCATGGAGACCCAGCATGGTGGTGCATGCCTGTAGTCCCAGCCCTGGGAAGGCTGAAAACAGGAGGATCACCATGAGTCTGAGCTGTAAAGAGAACCCTGTACAAATACATTTTTGAAAAAAGGACCTTTTCATGCTTGATGCCAGACCAAAGATTGTAGGTACTTGAATTCAGCGAACTAACCCAATATAGTCCAATAGTCCATAATAGTAGTGAGTTAT